>JAMKCH010026015.1:0-18760 GCA_023653785.1 Ophioderma brevispina
CTTCGTGCATATGTTTGAGGGTATGGTTTCATTTTGAGAGAATTTGTTGCTTACTAATCTTTTAAGAAATGCAATTGTTTCTGTAATACATTAACAAGCTTTAACATTTTGTGAAAATCATGTAATTAGTGCACATTTGTCGTTTTTCTGTATGACATTTTTTGGTACTTTGTATTCATATGACCGACATCATTTTCGCTTTAAAAAGAAGCAATCATAAGTCAAGCTTTCTTGTACGCATAAACACTGCATGCATGTTTCTTTCATGTCACTGATAGTTACTGGTTTCCCCAAAGAAGGCCGAATCTTATGAGCACACGAAAGGGAACATAAAATACTCAATTTAGTCGTAAATTCAGCACTGAATCTTGGGAGGGTACACTTTCACAAACAAATCCAAATAATTCTTACAAAACTCGACGGTATTTCCACTTAAAAGAAATTCTCAGAAGGGTAATCGTAAAAGCCCTGTTTCCTAATGGGGTCGCTAAATCAGCTAAAACCTAAACACAGCCGCACTCAATCTGGATTTTCCACACAATCACCTACTACATAAATCACAATGGGATTTCCCTCAAGGCTCAATGCTGGTACCGCTACTCTTCAACATTTATAGGAAACGGATTACACAACCATATCTATCACACTCAACTCGTTCTATTTGCAAATGACACTAACATCTTCCTCTCCGACTTATAAAACATAAACAATGAACTCCTCAAAATCACCGATTGGTTCCGTGCTAACAAGAAACGTTCTAATTAACTTGTATGTCGATCCAATTAACATCCAATTAAAATAATATACTTGCCATTGAAAGCAGCTAGTCGGATAAGTTCACACTACCAAGTTCCTTATTGTTAATGACAAACCACTTGGATCCACACATTCACCCCGATCCGCCTTCACATGCACTTCGCCACAATGCCTTCCCACCACTTAACTACGTCTACCTAACCATTATCCTAAGCTATTCTATTCCTTCAGACAATCAAAATAACTAATATCAACAAACTCAAACCAGACAATTTAACAATTATAATACAAGACAGGCGACCAAACCATATCCACTCCCCGCAAAAACGCGAGAAACACCACATCCTACACCAAGGTGCCAAAACCGGTGTGAAAGGAATATGTCCCCCTTGAGATATAGCCCGTTGGGAATTGTGGTTACCTAGTTGACATGGGTCCTTTCGGACCCCTGTCCCTAGGAACAATAGCCCCAAAAAAAAAAAACTAACCGGACTCCAGAACCTAGCGTTCCCTCCGGACCATGGCTTCTAGGGTCCTTGTCTTCACCACTGTGGACCCTTGTTCCGATGAGGGGGAGGGGGTGGGGGGGGGGGAATACAGTCCCTTGCTTCATATTAGTTTTCAGGTTTTTATATAAGTTTAACCGGATACTATAGTTTCCTATCGGACTATAGTTCCTTTTACACCAGTCCAGTAACCATTGTCCCTCCGCTAGCTATTGTCCTGTATATCCGTATGACACAATATCTGAATGACCAGATGTTAATAGATCGTGATACATGGATAAAAAACAGAAGCTGTTTCACCCGCCCTTCGTGTCTAGCGGAGGTCTCTCTGACTACGATATATATGAATCAGGTTCGAGTGCGCTAGTAGAGAATGTGTATTTTATTTTAATTGGTTTTTAAATGCAACGTTTCAATTTTAGGTGTTTGCGGAATTTGCGGTAGGTTTTTTACATATCAAAAGCGGAAAAATCCCACTCCTGTGGTAATAAATAAGAATCGCATCGATTTTGTCATACTGTTTTGCACATTCTACCATCATGGCGAAGGGGTCAAGACAGCAAAAAGAAGAAAAACTTGACTCCAGAGGAGATTTTCATGTATCTTACCACGACAAAGTTTCCCTCGAACGCTGATACAGCAAAAGCGCACATTAACGTGCTGCGTCAAGAATACAGATAAGTTATTGATAATTTCTTTTCGGGAACATACCAAACTTTTGTCAAACATTTGTTTTCTCTCCATCAGACTATTGACTTCAACTTTTGTAGTAATGTGTACTCAATCACTATCACTAGTTAGATTGTCCACCGGACAATATTACCGCTTTTCAATTGTCATAAACCAACATTTCCAGGGTATTAATAGACCTTTTTTTTTCAATTTTATTCGGGCCACGATCTTACCTCATTCCGTCATAGGTAAAATTTCAAGTAAAGCATTGTGCAATGAATTTACGCCATTGTATATACAAAATCTTCACAAATGTACAGCTGGTGTGCTATTTGTGTAATTGTGTTAATGGTGATATTTGTAAACACTAAGTGATTTAAGTAAAGTGGACCACACACACATCCACACCCGCTCCACACACACACCCATGTACGCCACCCCCACACGCACACACACCATAAACTAACACACACACGCACACACCACACCCCATCACCACACCTAACACACATACCACCTAACGCACACACTGCACATCACACACACCCACACACACAGCCACACACACCCCCAACCCCAACAACAACACATACACATGCAATTCTACAGCAACACAAATAGCACAGAAGGAAATAAAGGAAATGCACATGCTCGAGCATTTGCATATGAAATTAACAAAACATTTGATACATTGAACCCGAGTGAGGGGTTAGAGTTAATTAATTAAAATGTCTCAATTTGAGTCTTTTTACAATTTGGAACTGTCAATGGAATGGTGCATTACTTTGAAAATTTGGTCTAATATCTCTACAACATAACCACGTCATTCTAATTGGTGAACACCCACGTACCCTAACCTTCTGTTTACGTACAAAATAATTATTAGAATATTTAATTCCTTCAATCTATCTAAAAGTATGGCTTAAAGTCAACTTTGAACACTCAACGGTTATTTTTTACTGAGTACATGTGCAGAATAGGTATATGTATTTTTAGGTAATTACACATTGCTCATCAGTTATGGTATAGGTCAATGCAAGGTCATGATGAATCTTTGAGAAACACAAGATATAGGCCTATTTCGGAGAAAGGCCTAAGATAAAATTTTAGCTTTCACAATGACAAAAATCGTTGCGATTCGGGAAAAAACTCATTGGGCATTTGACCTTTCGAAAGCAAAACCTACATGTATTAAAAACGGTTCCTGACCAAAACTCATATGGACCCTTTTTCAGGGACACCAAAACTGAATAAGGTGCTGCGACGGCCATGCACTAGAAGGTTTTTCCTTTCAAATATATTTAGGTAATTATTTACTCCAATTTCTGAAAAAGTGCCATATGAGTTCTATCATAAATTTGGCATGAAATCAGAGCTACAACCCGATGTGACCAAAATGCACATAATGAGGTTTTAGCACTGGGGCCCCCTTTTACATAGATGTTTTGCATTTGACCCCTGGAGTTACCTATGAGGTTTTCCCGCCCAGCGACATGTTTCCATAGTTGTGACCTAATTTGCCCTAAAAAAAAACATTGTTGAAAAACTCTCCATCCTAAAAAAATCTGTTTTCCTTTTTTTAATCTATTTCAAATTAAATAATAATCATTTTTTTGTAAAGGAGGTACAAAACACGACCTGAATCATGCATAGGAGTCCTCTTGAGTAATTTCACAACATGATGTAATTTCTACTAAATTTCTGGGAGTCATCTTATTATATATTTCTTTCACACGCCAGTTCCTTTCTGGTATATTCTTTGTATTTACTCAGTGGTAGGTTATTCTCAGGCCCAAATGGCTTTCCCTGCCTTCTCCTCCATGGTTTGTTTTTGTGTGTGTTAGTCAATTGATGTATTATTTTTTATGGAAATAAAATAAATTGGAATTGGAATATTTAGTTTAAAAATAGAAAAATATATAATGCCTCTTGTTTCTATGCCATTCTGGCACGTCCGTATGTGTGTAGGTCTATAATTCAATCAATACGTTGATGTGAACAGTATACTAAAACTGCAATACACTACACTTTTTTTTAAAGGAAGCATTCTATCGAATCAGTACGATATTGAGCGGCGCACTGTTTCTCATGTGCGGTTTGGTGAAATTGCATTCTGTTAAGTTCAAAACATAACACCCAAGTCAGCTTTCGAATAGACTAAGTGATGTATTTGAGATTATTTTTTTCTCTGATGTCCAATTGACTATGTGGTAGTAACACCTTGACACTTGTAACACTCAAATGTCGTTATAATGAACCGCTACAACTTAATGTAAATTTAAAACAAAATAACCTATATTTTGCAAGATTCGGTCAGTAATGTTGTTACGTTTGTGATGTTTATAGGGCTTCCTATAAATCTTTATTTTGTGTCTTCAATAGTATATTATTTATCTTTCATATTTGTAGTATAGTAGCAGCTAGTAGTAAACTACATTGTTCTTCACATTTATGGATTTCAGGTAAATACAGTGTAGATTCAGATGTTTTTGATCAGAGACTAAGGTAGGCCTTTCATCTTTCTCGAAGGCAAACATGGCTAACCAATTTGCTTCACAATTACTAATTACATCTAAACGCATTCCCAACACATGCAAGATTTTTGTATAATTTTGACCACTTTCCTTAAAAAAATTTCCAAAATTGTGAAAACAACGATCGGAAAATCCGTTTTCCCCTAACAAAACATTACTTTTTAATTTGATGTGATATATTTATTAATTCATATATAAATAATCATAAATTACACATGTAAATACAACAAAACAAAATTAAACAGGTAGTGTGCCAATTTAGCATTTTCTTATATACTTCTGGACTTCTGGACAAGGATGTATATCATTTTAATGCACTTTCTCTGAAGTCATCGACTTATTGTGGCAGTAACATACTTTCTCCGTGAATATATGGGCCTATATCCGTATTATGTTAATCTATCTATCTATCTTCTATCTATCATCTATCTATCTATCTATCTATCTAGCTATTTACTAGCTATCTAATCTATCTATCTACTCTATCTATCTAGCTACTATCTAATCTATCTATCGCAGCTATCTTATCCTATTAGCTATATATCTCTATATCTCTTACTCTCTATCTATCTTATCTATCATCTATCTATCTATCTATTCTATCGTATGCTATCTATCTATCTATTCTATCTATCTATCTATCTATCTATCTACTATCTATCTATCTATCTTACAATCTATCTATCTATCTAATCTATCGATCGATCTAACCATAGATCTATCACATCTATCCTTATCTATCTATCTCTCTATCTATCTATCTATCTAATTTATCTATCCTATCTAGCTTCATCTATCATCTATCTATCTATCTACTATCTATCTATCTTCTATCATCTATCTATCTATCATCTATCTATCTAGCTAGCTACTCTATCTATCTAGCTATCTATCTCATCTATCTATCTATCTATTCTATCTATCTATCTATCTATCGATCTATCTATCTATCTATCGGGCTATCTAGGCTTTCTATCTATCCTATCTATCTCCTCTATCTTCTCTATCTAGCTAGCTCATCTATCTAGGCTTTCCTATCTATCTATCTATCTATCTATCTTCGATCTATCTATCATCTATCTATCTTCTAAATTATCTTTCTTCTATCTATCTATCTTCTATCTCATCTATCGATCTATCTATCTAGGCTTTCTATCTATCTATCTACTATCTACTAGTCTATCTATCTATCTATCTAGCTTTGTCCATACACTGGTTGGAGTAGCCCTCCTCCTGATCACACCACACGTTTCTATCTTCTGCTACTCTCGCCAGGTTTACACCATAATATGATGTTTATGTCCATCCCTCTCCACCTCCTTTTCTGTTCTGCCTCTCCTTCTTTTCCCATTCTTGGTTGGCCATTCTAACAATCTCTTTGTCTATCTGTTATCATTCTTCTGGCACAGTGTCCACCCATCTCCATTTTATTGTTTGACTCTTCTCAAAATTTCTGCAACACCGTCTTGCCTCTCGATGGTTGAGCACCTTATTTTGTCTCGCATGAGATGTGCAATTTTGGCCGTTCCATTGCGCTCTGGGAATTGTAGTTTTGTTTTCTAGGTATTTAGTTAATGACGATGTTTCGGATCCATACGTCATTGTTGGAAGGACACATTGATTATATACTTTCCTGTTGAGTGACTAGGAATATTTTTGTTAGCATAAGATTTGCTTTATATCTTCCAAAGCAGCTCCATCCAGCTTTTCTCCTTTTCAATATTTCTTCCTTTGAACAGTCCTTTATATGTTAATATGCTAAGACAATCATTTAAATTTATGATTATTTATGATGGTTGTTTTGTGTAATTATTATTAAACCTAATTATTATAGCATTAAATTATTATATTATATTATCCTGTGTAGCAGGTTATGGGAAATTGGCTATTGTTATGCACTAATTAAGACGTTGGGCGAAATTTTGTCCCCCCCCCTCCCCCAACGTTTTCCCTCACTTCCAAATTTGACCCCTGTAACAAGTGAAATTTACCCTTTTATTAATGTTTGCTGTTTTTAGATTATACCTCCGAAACTTTAGGTCCTAGATAGTACAAACTATACCTTTTCTGAATCCTTATTGGTTAAAAACATAATGTGTACACTTTTCAACATGATTGGGTCAATTTAAATGTGACCCCTGCCACACTTTGTCTTGGCCCCTCCTTAAGGCATCATATGTGCAGACTTAAGAATCGCGTTCAGGGGTTCATGTCAGTCTGTCACTATTTAATCACTCAAACCATTTGGACTTGAGATGGGTGTTACATGTCTCTAGCTCCCGGGTGGTATGTAAGTAGTATGTATTAGTATAGTAGTAGTAGTAGTGTAGTGGTAGTAGTAGTGGTAGTATGTATGG
The DNA here is from genome assembly GCA_023653785.1 of Ophioderma brevispina. Lineage (NCBI taxonomy): Eukaryota > Metazoa > Echinodermata > Ophiuroidea > Amphilepidida > Ophiodermatidae > Ophioderma > Ophioderma brevispina. Next base: position 6,826 of record JAMKCH010026015.1, read on the forward strand.
GAAAATGAAATCATGTAGGAACTCCTCTGCCACTGAAAGTATGTATTACCAGCCTTTTAGGTCACCACGTGTATTTGAAATTTCATATAAACAATTGACATAGGGGAGATTTTCATGGAAAGAAATAGAGAAAACAAAAACTATCAATGCTGCTTATGTGCAGTCATATTTTGTAACTCAATTATTATTTTAGGCTACAAATCCTATGCCTGTTAGTGTTTATCAGAGTAGTTCAATTTCTCATGAATTCTTTAACCTTCCCTCGGACTTGGCACACATTCCTAAGGAAAGAGTGTCCCTGGACATGTCCAATAATTCCTATCACGGTATTCCGTCCACGTCGGGCTTGGACATTAATTCCTAAAGGATCGATATTCCACCTTGGACTTGGACACACTTTCTTAGAATGTAGTCCACACGACATGGAACCTATCCCTAGGAAATATAGTCCCCTCGAAATGGCATTAATTCCCTAAGAAATGAGAGCCCGCCCAAATACAAACCTTTCACAATAATCCCCAAGACTTTTAGTCCCACGTCGGAATCGGACACCGATCCCTAAGGAGCTGCAGTCCACTTTAGCAGGGCATTAATTCCTAAGTTCTAATAGTCTGCCTAACTTTCAGACATTGACATAATTCCTAGGTCTATATCCAGTCGACTTGACCCTAATCCCTAAGGACGATAGTCCACCCCTGACAGGCATTAATCCCCAGTAACTAGGAGTCTACCTTCGGACTTGAACAATAATCCCTAAGGTCCTATCGTCCCTGTCGGAAGGACCCTAATCCCTAAGGGGCGATAGTCCACCCTGACAGGTCTTAATCCCTAGAGACTACTATTCCCTACTTCGGAATGGACCTAATTCCTAAGGACTGGTATTCCATGTCGACCTGGATATTTATTCCGAAGGCCTTATATCCTCTTCGGACTTTCATTCCAACTTTTAGGACTAACATTTCTATAAATCATAGTCCGGGGACATAGTTTTTTGTTTTCCTAGCTTTGGCCACATTCCCCGGACTATTAAAACCAGACCTTGTGTCTCCGGACTATGGCTACATGGGGCTATATCTCCTGCCACACCGGACGTAATCCAAAACTCAGTTACATACATTTACAACAAAAAACATTCAAGCACGTCTCAAACACTTCTTCTTGATTATACAATAACGTCTTAACCCTTTACACTTGTAAACTTCTGAGCCCGATCTACCAGTATGCATTCAATGTTCGAATCCTGTAGTAAATGGCATAAGTGGTTTCTCTGTAGAACTAAGGGACAATTACGCAAAAATATGATCACCAACAGATTCCCGAATTCACTCAGTCATGTATCTGGATCTATATGTTTCCCGCCTCCGTAATCTTACAGCTGTATTTTAATAATAAGATCGATATTTGCATGCGCCTTTTCCAGAGGATTCTAAGCGCTGTCGCCTATTATTACTATTACGCCGCCATAGCAAATCGTCAAATCATTTCCGCTTCACCTAGGTCGTCAGCTGGTCAAGCGCATAATCCTATCAGCACTTACATTGTAACATTCCCCGTTTTATAGCTACCACTATCGGTTTGGTCGACTCAGGCCAGCGCGATAAGTACATTACCCAGTGGCACAATACGGTGCGGCGGGATCGAACGGCACCTTCTATCATGAGTCACCGTTCCTTCTAGAGCGATCTACCGGTATCCATTGAATGTCGAATCCTGTAGTAATGCATAAGTGGTTCTCTGATAAGAACTAGGACAAATTATAAAAAAAATAGATCACACAATCCCGAAGTCACGTAGTCATGTATCTGGATCGATATTTTTTCCCGCCTCCGTACTCTTACAGCTGGATATTATTAATAATAATATCTGATATTTGCCTAGCGCCTTTTCCAGAGATCCAAGCGCTGTTGCCTATTATTACTTTTACGCTGCCATTAGCAAAACGTCACAATCATTTTGCTACATCTAGGCCGGCAGCTGGTCAAGCGCATATCCTATCAGCACTTAGTTTAGAATCCCGTTTTTTATAGCACCACTATGCTCTTTGTTCGACGAGTCCCACCCGCGCGCGTGATAAGTGAATTACTTCCCAAAAGTGCACAATACGGTGGGCCGAATCGGGATCGAACCGGGCAACTTCGATCAAGTCTGCTGTCGAATCCACTGGACCACCACATGCCCTGCAAAATCGTATTATTCATTAGTGGTAACCTACCCTAATCAGGCCACCACTTCTTATAAGCCTTCCCGGTTGGCATTCGTCTTCTGATGTTCTTGATTGTATCTTTGTGGCATTTTTATGCATCAATCACCCACCGAGAGGCTATGCAAAATTTTGGCCTCAATCACCCACAAAAGGTTTGTATTGAGTTTTTTCTGGATTAGGCATGCAACCTATCAGAGTGAATGGAATCATCGAAAACATTTAGTGAGTGACAACAGTAAATAGTCAAACCAATACTTGATTTATTTCTTTTGAAACATAAAGTTGGAGGAAAATACTAAAATTTTTTTTTTTTGTGTGGGTTTACTATGACAGTCAATCAGTATACGCAGTCATTGATTACTCATTCAAAAACATTATTATATACATTTCATATGAATGAAAAAGTCTTGACCTGTTAACAGTAAATAGAACTAAACACCACATCAGGAAATAAAATTGACTAATTTACAAATTCAATTTACACTAACCTAATTACAATATCTGGTCACACCTTTTAATTTATAAGTTAACATTTTAACGTCAAATTGTATTATAAATAGAAACGTGTAGTTAATCCTACTAACTTTCCCAAAAGGTTAATGGACAATATTGAACAAAAATCTTATCTTATCTTTTTTTTTCGGAATTTTTTACCTAAAGACCTAACCCACAATTTAAGCCGTGAATCTTTAACTCATTTCAGAAGTATTACCTTTCAATAGTTTCCCCTTTTCCCACTACTGTTTTGAATGTAGTACAATGGATGTAGTAGTAAGTCTAGTGGGTAGAGATAGGGTGTTCGTGCACACCCCTGAAATCAATTTACTAATCACTGTCACTATATCAGAAAAAATGCTTATACAACGATTAGCTATGTTAAAAAAATCAAAAGTTGTCCCACGTACCATTTTTATGATTTAATAATATTTTATATGCAAATTTTAATGCAAATTAGTATCGCCCATTTACAGAAAATACATTTTTCGCTATTCTCATTCGATATATCTCAGTCCTACTGTGGATAAATGAACAATGAGGTGACTGGACCGGACCTATTTCGATGGTCAAAGATCAAGCTGGAACCATTTTTTGAAAATGACCAGAATGTCCCCATGAATACGTAATATGCAAATTAAGGTCGCCACATTAGCAAAAAATACAATTTCTATTATGAAGAGACTCAAACCATACTTTGGATAAAATGAACAAATAAGGTGACTGGAACTATGTTTTGAGGGTTCCAAGATCAAGATGGAACCATTTTGAAAATTACCAGTTCCCCCCATGAATGACGTAATATATGCAAATTAGGGTCGCCATTAGCTAAAAATCAATTTTGCTTTTTTTAATTTTTGGGCTTTTATATGCAATAAATGAAAAATGAGGTTACTTTTACCGGGCCTATGTTTCGAGGGTTAAAGATCAAGATGGAACCATTTTGAAAATTACCAGATGTCCCCATGATGACGTAGTGCCAATTAGGGTCGCCTAGCTAAAATAGATTTTCGATATCTCCAACCAATCCTCTTGATAATGAACATTAATGCTGGACCTTATTTTTGAGGGTCAAAGACCAAGGTGGAACCTTTGACGATTACCATATTCTTTCCATGATGACATAAAATGCAAATTAGGGTCCGCATTAGCTAAAATCCATATTTGGGTATCTTGGCCAATATTCCACATCCTACATGACATTTTGTAATTAAGCCACAAAAGAAAACATCCGGAAAATTGAAGAAAGGATTCTTCGTCTTCGCACGCATCCTTCATGGTGCTATCCATATTGTAGCAGACAATCAAGGAAGGCAAATAGAACGACTATGTTAGTATGCCAGCCGCCAACCAGAAAGCATTGTTACAGTCCTTGTATGACATTGGATCTCATATCTTCAACAGATTGAGATTCGTGCTGTTCTTTTTGTTACCTTCCCTTGCTTTTGTGTGTGTGTGTGTCCTGTGTGTGGTGTGTGTTCTCTTGTAAGTATGTGTGGGTGTTGTGATATGAAAACGAAAAACCATCGCTCTGAGACCCCTGCTGAAACGCCTCCAGAAGGACCCCCATGAAAGACCATATCTCCTTACCAGTGCCTCACAACAAAAGTATTCGTTTCCATTTTGGAATAACTGTTTCTGAATCTACACTCCTGGAAACATGACATGTGGTCAAGGTGTTGCGTTATTTTGCAGGCTTTCAATGAGTCCATACGCCCCTCGATTTATTTCCTGTGGAGTCCCAGTTGCAGAGCTGAAGGCTCCTAATCCAGGCACGGGCATCTTGGCCTTGCTGCCAATAAACCTGATTAAAAGCCATACCAAATTTCTTGCATATGGTATCTATTAGATCGTGTCATCTCAAGAAAATGGTGGGAATGATGAGCCATCATTCAGGAAACTTTGGCCAATGCGCGTGGAGTGAAATTGTGGGGGAATTTCTGGTGTGTTTACTTTCAAGCTATAAGCTGACCCTGCAACTCATCTACCCCCGGCAGAATTAATGTCTTATGGCTTTCGACCTCCGTTTGCACTTCCGTATCATGATCCCTTCAAGCACAGTTGACAATTTTGCTGCCATGGACATTAGTAAAGAGATTTATTCAAGTTATCCTTTTCCAAGTGGAATAACATGTTGTCTTCTGACATAATTTGGGGTCTATGTTGAGGCCTATGTTGATTCTTTGACCAGGGTCTTTAATAGGGCTGTTTTTTTAACATCAAAACACAAACAAATCATACTGTCAGAGAGTGGCCAAACCGTGCAGAAGAATGCATGTGAGATGCTGTTTTGGAACATATAGATCTGAGACTGATTTCCAGTCTTGTTGGCCCGTATGTTTTAAACTTGCGCAATATCTCTAATCCATCTACAAGCTATTACTTCGACTGGGTTGTGTTAGAGGCCAAGTAAGGTCTATGGACTCATGGAAAGCCTGCTGATATTAACGAAGGAGAGTGAACATCTGACATCTCGACAACTTTGAACATACCCATTTTCTGGGCCCGTTACTCCTTTGCTCTTCCAAGTGGAGTAGACTTGAGGGGGCTTTGTGGTAACGCCTTTAATCTCTACATTGTCACGGAAAATAAATTTCTGGTGGGAAGCTGTGGTCCACCACCGGAAGACAATCTACGAGGGGGGCGATGCCTCTGTTAAGTCGATACTTCCGGTTGTGTATCATCTCCCAACAGATGACGATATCCAACCCGTTCAAGATCATAGTTTTTGCTGATCACAGTTAGATATATGATCAGGTAGACTGTTAGCAATTCTATATGGGGACTTATATGATTGCCGCGATTCACTTATTCCATATGAAGCTGCTCCAATCTATATAATCCTGCGCAGTTCCTTACTTGACTGAGGGTGTAAAACTATATATATTATGCTAATAATGCTTTTTAAAAGTATTTTACCATATTTTTAAAGTCTAAATGTTGATAATCTTGTTTTGGATTGATTTTAGAAACGTCTTTTGGCACGTAATTTTTTCCTCTCTCCTGTACTTCCTTTAAATATACTGAGGGTTTAAAAACTACATGATAATGGATATCACACTTGCCTGTTGGCAACGAGAGTCATTGGAGACTGTAGAGTTCTGTTCTTCCGCGTTTTGCTTTTCGGCATGATAACGACACAGTATCTTAGTCTCGCATTATTCCTTGTATCATTCCATACCTTGATTTAGGAGAAATGGTTACAAGTAGTATGTATTAAATCTAAATTTTACTACTCGGCCAGCAACGTTTCTTATAATTACCACCCACAAACGAGACTATCGACATGAAGCCCTAATTGCATAGTCTTGTATTGCAGGTGAACATATTATGACAAATAACATAATTTATGAGTGGTCTTTTTCAATTAATCCTCGACCCTAAGAACATAGTTCTCGTCATCTTTATGTGGGCAAGTATGTGGAATATTGGGCCACGCGATATGACCACATTATGGATGTTTGGCCTAATGGCGACCCTAATTTGCATATTAGTCTCAGGGACATCTGGTAATTTTCAAAATGTTCCAGTTCTTTATCTTTGACCCTCAAACATAGGTCCAGTCACCTTATTTTTTCATTTCATTCACGTATTGTTTTGAGATATTCGAAATTGTATTTTCTAATGCGACCCTAATTTGCATATTACGACTTACGCTTCAAGCATTGGACATCTGGTAATTTTCAAAATGTTCCATCTGATCTTTGACCTCGAACACATAGCCCAGTAACCTCATTTGTTCATTTATCACATTATTGCTGGATATATATATCGAAAGTTGTATTTTTAAGCTAATGGCGACCCTAATTTGCATATTACGCGGGACGTTCTCATCATGGGGACCTCTGGTAATTTCACAATGTTTCCATCTTGATCTTTGAACCTCGAAACATATGTCCGTCACCGTAATTTGTTCATTTATCAACAGGATTGGTTTGAGATATCGAAAATTGTATGTTGCTAATGGCAAACCCTAATTGGCATATATTGTGTCATCATGTGGACATCTTGTAATTATTCAAAACTGGTTCCATCTTGATCTTGACCACGAAACATCGTCCGGTCACCTCATTTTTTCATTTATCAACAGTATTGGCTAAGATATATCGAAAAAATTGTATTTTTCTGTAATTGGCGATACTAATTTGCATAAATTGGCATATGCATAAAAAGGGTACGTGGGACACTTTTTGCTTTTTTCAATAGCTAATCGTTTTTAGCATTTTTGCTGATTATAAGTGACATTGATTAGAAGTTTATTTCAGGGGGTGCTCGAACACCCCCTTTACCCACTAGGACTATAGGGTTCAAAGTACAACGGACGGTCTCCATAAATGGGGCTAGCGCTGCATTTACTGGGGCGGGAGGCTGGTGCTCCTGGCTAGTTGTTTATGAAGGTAAGTTTTGATTTAAACAATTCAAGACTATCTTCTAATTCTTGACGCTTAGAAGCTGTGATCTTCTTAGGGGACACAGATTTAGATTTAGAATGCAATGCCTACCAATGTATTAAATCACCTTTGTGAAAGGATTTCGAATTAATATATTTCTATATGGAACAATGGTTTATATAGATAGGTTCCATGGCCCATTTCCTGTCAAGTTTGCCTCGGCGGTGCATTTGTTTGAAACTGGACTTTGATAAATTAAACTGGGGCCACCCTGATTTTTCCCGTAATCAAATGTCTGCCAACTTAGAACATGCCCACTGAGAGTACAACATTTGAAGCATGTTGAAATTTACAGAAATATCAACGTATTTGCAATGGTTCGTCATCCTAAGCGTTCATCTTTGAATAGCCACAGGACCACCCATATTTACAATCCAAGATCCTAAAATGTGATTTAGACTGCCCAATATTTTTCTGTATTGATTTATGTGATTCCCCGTCTTTTGTTTTCTGTCATCGTTTTTGGCGATTCCGGCTTCTGGGCCAAGAGCGTTTGTGCTTAGGCTGGGACTGCCCAGGTTTGATCCTAAATACAAGATGAATCAGGAAAAGGTCCAGGAATGACAGCAACCATTGCAAAAGACGTATTAGTGAAGTTACAAGTCAGCATTCTCTAATTTATGTAAATTTAGTGGCCCATTTGAATTAGGGGGCAAAAAATCCGGGTGGTTCTCCGTATAATTCCAAATGGTAAAGGGTTTCAGGCTGATGATGAAAAAAACCGCTGAGAAAAACTTTGACGGAAAAATGGCTTAGATATTTTTCTGGACTGGGGACCTGTCTAAGATAAGACGTGAGTGGAAGGGGGACTGGACCACATCTTAAAATTTCCTGTCTTCAAGTAGCCTCATAATTTAGACTATGGGACATAGACCAACAACCAAAGCTTGAATAACAAATTCCGTAGTCCCTTCAAAGGAAAATGACAAAATCCTTGTTTGTAAAATTATTGATGTGATAATATAGTTACACATGAATTAACCGTCTGTTGCCCCGAATTAAAAACAAATTCTTTAAAAGGAATAAAATGTCACATCAATTTCTCTTTACTAATATGCAGTGACCAATGGATATGTATTAGGACTTCAGGCAAAACATTAACGTAAGATATAACAAATGGCCGGTCTGCGGAGCCATTGTTATGAGCCAGGTGTTATCACTCCACGATTCGGGTTGAGTGAGTAACAAAATACCAGACGTCTTTCACAATAACTAACCAGTTACATTATGATTAGTCGTTGACCTAAGTTTTTCTTTCTGAACAGCGCGCGTTAAATTGAATACACGAGTTAAGCAATAAGGTGACGGATTTAAGTTCTGTCACAAAGTTGTAGGTCAAAGCTTGCCCACACTTCTGGATGATTCTTTGTTTGATCTTTTTTATTGAATAAATGATGAAAGACATGGACAAGTTAATTGAACACGCACTATAGAAGCTAAAGATTATTTATTTGCGAATGAGCGGCACTTTTAGAAAAGTGTAGGAAATTTCGCCGATGAGGGATGGCTAATAAATGGAGGTTGCGTTTGACGTCAGTAAATATTGAAGAACAGAAACAGACAGGTTGTTGAATCATTGGAAATTGTATTTACATGTGTAGAAGTACATAAATTTCCCCACATGTGCACTCGTAAGAATAGGTGTAGCAAATAAACCATTCAATCATTGAGGCCACTTTCCTTCCTTTCCTTCCTTCCTTCCGCGTCAAAATCGGAATTAATGAGTGAATTTCAGAAGGATTTACTGATCTTCCAGTTTCTTCTAGTTTTTCTATTTTTGTGGCCTTTGATCGCTATAGTTTGACAAATAATATTTCGACCTTATTTCCTTCTAATCTCTTTTGAAACAATTTTTATCATTAGCCGACATTTTGTATGCAAATCCTGGAGTTTAACTTTAGACGCGTACATATTTGCTTGCATTGGTCGTAATAAACTTGTGGGCGTTTTTCATTAGCATAGATTCAAACCCTTCGAAGTTTGACGTTACTGCATGCCACTCGGTAAGCGGCCCCAATCGGGAGATGTGGCTCACCCACTGGCACGACTTGTAATAAGTGCCATTAAATTATGTTTGGGTACCTGAGTCCCCGGCCCTCATTCATAACTAACAAACATGCGGAATAGTCCCATACGTTTTCAAGGACTTGAAGATTTACGGATCATTGAATGCAATATCCACACTAGCTTAGCTTCAACGGCGAAGTTTTTCATAGTGTGAGGAATAGTTTTTGCCTGTGACGTCATTAAAACAAGACTTCGTCTAAAATAGGAAAGGTGGTAACACCTACGCGAGACGAGGTCCTGCACTCACAGATGAAAGGAATCTGGAGTGTTTTTCTACACTGCAAACCCCGAGCTCCATTGTTTGCTTAATCTATGTATCTATGGTCACTGAACTAAATGAACTGACATGTTATTCATTTCCAAAAATGTGCCAGGTTATTGCGGCAAACAAAAGGTTAATATTTTTAATTAGTTATTTATGAATTTACCCTTGGTTCCCCTAGCCCCGCGATGGGGACCACAAACAACAATCATAGAAGGACATACCCCATAGCCTAATTGTACAATCCTTTATCCTTAACAATGATTTACGACTCGCCCTTCGCAAAATTTACATTTAAGGCATCTCCGCTTTTGATATTCTGTTTTCTACCAACATACAAGTGCAGATTTAGAACCGGTGTAGAAGTAATTATAGTCCGGCGTACTCACAGTCCCTCATTGTAAAGAATAGGGAACTCAATTCAGTTGACTCTCTCGCAACATTAGTTTTACGCGTTTTATGTTCCGTTGTCGTCTATGAGCCCGGACTGAGCCTCCCGCGCCTATAATTACTTTCACACCGGAATTTATATCCGGAAATCTTCGTGTCTCATAAAGAAACAGAAATAGTCGAACTATTTTGTTTTAGTGCATCTTTTAATCGAATGTTGGCTGCTTAGTATCATGAGGTGGGACATAACTAGTACTCTGTCATTTCGACACAATAACTCAAAAAGGTAACAAATATCTTAATAGCTTATGTATTTTTAAGATTTCCAAAATTGAAGTTGCTGCGACACTTACGACAGGGCAAGATGTTTATATGTTGTTTTTCTAAGCACTGTCGCTTACGGACTCGAATAAGTGACCAGATGAGATCTGCCTTCAATTTGGCATCAAGATTATATATAATGCCAACGTTTCTGATCATATATCCCTAACGTCCCTAGAGGAAAATGACCTGACCACTGAGCGATCACCGCAAGAAAGGAGGTAGCGTTATTGTTCTTGTTAGATCTAAAGGCAATTTCCCCCTTCAACCAAGCAGGGTGGCCCGTGATTGTGGAAGTGGGCAAAATGGTAATTGTGAGGGCATAAGGGATGTATAATAAAAAAGTAAGGATCATTTCGAGATCCATAGCTCGGCCTCCGACTTCAACTACCCCCCCCCCGCACATTATGATTTTTAATAGCACTGAACTGTTGGTTAAATACAATGTGAAAGAAATAGAGCCCGATCTCAAATGATGTTTAACTCTAATCACTGGTTAAATCAGCAATTTTAAACGCCCCTAAAAATAAACTCAATTCTGAAGCATGGTTAACTTAACGCTGTTTAAATTTTAGCCGAACATCGTGAAACATGCCGACACTTTGTCACTTAGACTTGGTCCGGGGGTATTTTAAGGCGTGTTTAACTTCACCTTTCATTAAATGCCTGATATTTTCATGCTCTATGTAATAACTCGTGGTTAGACAGTTCCCTCCTTTTCTCTATCTTTCTGTTTCCGAGTCCTAATTCATTTCTTCTCGTCCCATTTTTCTTTGCTTTCTATTTCATGCCTCGTGTTTATCTGTTATAGTAATGAATTATGCAAATGCGGCACAACGACATAAACAGTTTTTAAAGGCCCGGCTTTTGTCTCCTCTTCAACAAATTCTAAAGCTCTTGCGTAACGCGACATTCTTGAAATTTACCCGTGGCTTCATGCGTTGCATTTACAACTACGGAAGGCATTGTCTGGCTATAAAGTTTTCACGCACACGAATGATATAGCTACGAAAGTCACAGTTCGGTGGAGATATTTCGGCGTTGAAACAGTGGTTAGCTAAACGACTTGTTTAAAATATTTAAGTCCTGGGTGTGTTTTTAAGTCCGGTCAGTAAACCATATTGTCGATGGTAAGAATGTCTTTGGATGGGATGTTTTGAGATTAAAAACTAACAGCTGAATACTCAACTTTGTTCAACAGAATATGAATGCTTTAATCCATTTTACATGAACTTTTTAGAATCGAATATAAAGGCTTCATACCAAAGCCATTGAATATATTGTCGTAAAGTGCGAGAACACCTTATCGATTCCTTTGCTTGGCGTAAGCACGAGCGATAATTGTCTGAACATCGAGGCTGGGTGAATGAGAGATTAGTGCCACTTAATTTGTAGATTGGGTTGAGTGACCAAAACCTAAACTACTTAACTAATATTGGACCAAGCCCGTCACATCTTATTTCTTGAAACAAGATGACTAATGCAAACGTTTAGTTTTTTTCTAGTATTCCTTAGTGACGTAAAATACTTTGTGAGTAATAATTCACTTATTCATATCATTTCTTATGTTGAATTCGTCAGAGTTGTTCAATTTTAGTGTTTGGAATTTATTCAGTGCATTTGCTTTTGTAATATTTTTCTTCGGATAAAAGGGACTTTTTTAATTATAGCCTTATCTTATCCGGTATCGTGACATCGAATTCTATTAATACTGATTGTTGGTAAAGTATACAACCTCTTCAGATG
>JAMKCH010026016.1:0-19489 GCA_023653785.1 Ophioderma brevispina
AAAATATTTGAAAATTTGCAGGAATAGCTAAATGTGAAGGGTAAGTCTGTAGAATTCATAAGGTACCTTTTCCAGCTGAAGAATTGACAGAAAGAAAAGAAAAGGCAATGTTCAAAGATACGAATCTCCAATAAATTACGTGTTGTCGTAAGTGTCCGATTGGACAGTAATGACTAAAATTTGCGATTTTGCCCTTATTGGTTATTCCTGTCCTCTAATTTGCAGGATGTTAGAATACCTGTACTTGTTACAAACATGAAAAATGAGATTTTTTTAAATAAAGACACTTTTTAAAAAAAATAAAAAAAATAAAAATATTGAAATTAGTTCAAAAGTGAAGAATTAAGTTCTAAATTTCTCATAAAGTTCCCTTTTCCAACTGGCGAATTAAACAGAAAAGGAAGCAAACGGCAGTTTCCAAATACAGGATCCCATTCAATTAGTGTTGTAGTAAGTGTCGAACGAGACAGTAATGATAAAATTTCGATTTTGCATTAGTAGGTTGCTTTGGTCATATCATGTGCAGGGTGTGTTAGGATACCTATACTTGTTACAAAACATTCAAAAATCTGATTTTGATGATTTTTGCGATTTTCTGATTTATCAAATCACTGATAGTGTCTTTAATGTTTACATTTTCTGATTTAGCAAATCACGATAGGGCCTTAACACGAAATGGTGTCAATCTAAACACAGGTAGGTGCAGTCCCTATTGACAGGGGTTGTTAAATTAACACCCATGGTGATAAAGTTAAAACACTCCAGTTTTTGCAGTGTAGATAAATAGGCCTATAGGGCGTAAAAATATATACGTGGTTTTGTTTGCGAACTCAATTGAGTGACTCTCAGGTATTGAACCATCTACCCTTGTCTATGCAGGTACCGTGATGACGTCCTGGTGTATGTAAATGCAAAAGGATGTGAAACATTTTAAGCTGAGAGGGAACGATTAGCTAGAATGTAATTGAAGAAAATTTCGGGAATTATTTGCAAATTTGAATCAACTCTACAAATTTCGAATTTTACTTACCAAACACCCGATTCAGAGCAATCAGTAAGCCCTCAAGCCAAAGATTGCATGAGAGTAAACTTGTTGCCAAATGGGGTGAACTAGTGATCCACTTAGCTCTCTCTAGAACGACACGGCACACGCTTCGAGCGTAGCGAACTCTAATTGGTGAAGTAAGTATGTCATGTATTAAATAGTAAAACGTAAAACCAATAACGACACAATACATTGGTAGTATTGTGGTCCTCTCTTGGATTTACCCGCGTCTTTCCCATCTCTGCAATAAACCGTTTCTTTGACACTTTGTGGAAGACGGTATTGATCGTCAAATATGAAATTCTTTCAAAAACAAAAAGGGATCTATCAAAATTTGTCATACAGATTTAAACGCGGATCAAGACATTGTTGAAAATCAGTGGTGTAACCAGCGGGGGGGGGGGGGGGGGGAGGCAGGGGGCGCAAGCCCCCAAAACACGGAACCCTTGCCCCCACAGCCCCCCCAAGGTGAACGTACTTTTGTACAGTGTCTAGGAGAAGGAACCCAAAATTAGCCCCCTCAAAAAATGCCTGGGCACCCCTTCTGCCACCCCCCCCACATTTGCAAAGGTTGGGTACGCCACGGTTTTAAAATAATTACCTTCATCTAAACGTATAAATGCATGTCGTGCTTCCTGTTAGGGCGACAGGACATTTTTTTGACAAATAGACTACTTGAAGCACACAAGGAGTATTGATCTTAGAAGTGACTTTATAACATCAAAATGTTGTCTATCTTCTACTTGAAATTCAAGCCAACAGGTGGGACGAAAAGACTTACAGAATGGCATCCAAAAAGGACAAAAGGAGAGAGGAAGACAGAAAAAAGAGCGATGACCTTACAGGGTACACAAAGACACACGATTGGGTCAAGGAGAGGCAGAGCAAAACTCATATTGAAATGCGGGAGGAGGACTACACACAGCAGTGGGGGACATAGCATGATGAACAGACTTGAAATTAAAAATAATATAGTTTTTTTTAAAATAGTTAAAGTAAAAAAATGTTGTACGGGCCCCCGACCGAACTTGATTTTTCAGGTTTTGCATTGTTTTAAATTTTTTTCATAAATCATGTAAAATCAATCTGTTTTTATCCCGACGATTATCCATTTTGGCTAATTTTTAAGATTTTTTTTGGTAAAAATTTTTAGGCCAATTTTGCCTGCCAGAAAAAGCAAAAAATAAAAAAAATCACCCGACCGACCGACCGAACCTCCTCGAAAGGTCCCGCTCCGCCCGTCGTTAAAACGGGTGGTTTTTTTGGCCCTTAATGAAAACCATTTGTGATATTCAGTTATGGTCGAAACAAATAGGGCCATATTACAAATATTTTGCTTTCATAAAAAATACATTTGTGTGTGGAATGAAATTACCTTTGTATATTTGAACTGCGCCAACATAAGGAAAGAAAAAGAGAAAGAAAGAGGGAGGAAGCTAGAAAGAAAGAGAGAGGAGAGAGAATGAATTGTGTGTGGACCACACCCATATGTGAAAAGCAAACACTTATACTCTACCAACTCGGGCCTATATTGCTTGTAAATGCAAGGATGACAATGTGTAGTGGTCAAAACCCCTGAGAGAACAGAGAAACACATTAAGGATATGAAATACGAACACTTACCTTTTAAACTTTCTAAATGGTTATATCTTCCAATAAACGCCAGGAAGAAGGACGTCAGGCACAAGCGGTCATAAACAAGTGCGAGATTGGATTCTGTGAAGCGTACACTGAGCGGACGCGACGCGTCCAAAATTTGCATTTAATCAATGGATGGGCAACAACTACAGGCCGGGAGGGGACCCCACAATGTATGAAATTGACATAAGAACGCCTTACGCGATTTGCAACAAGGGCACCCTGGAAAATAGTGGCTTTTTTCGGTTGACAAAGAAGTAAAAATGGGGGTAATTGCATGGTAATTTGGGGTTTGGGGTGGTAGGTTTCTACAATTCAGGTATTTCATGCCATTTTCATCACAATGTACCCTTTGAAAGTGCAATGAGAGATTATGATATTATATCAGCATTGAATGGTGCCTGATGTAAACTTTCTATCCAGTACTATCGCCATCTGAAAACGATTAAATTGAGAATCATTTTCCTTGGTACAAAATTGTGAATTTTTTAATGTCTTATTGAGCAAATGCGAAATTCGATGTTTTCATTTGAAATATAAGAAAATCAATATCACCATTCGTTTTCACTTTTTAGACATTTTCTAGCGCCCAATACAAGGTAAGAAATCCATTTGACTGTCGAGCTATAAAACAAAACATGGATCGCGGGATGCTTTGTGACAAGGGTGTCATTTTCCATCGGCTAAGAGCCCACAACAACAAACGTAACGTAATGTGAAATTAATCAAATACGAAATATCAGGTGGGATTAAATAACGAGAATCTGTGGTATATAAGGTCATATAAGGCAAACCATATAATGGAATGTTTCAAAAGGATATTTAAAATATGAGTTATCTATATTAATTATTGGTGGATGCAGACTCAAAAAGCGTTCTTTTGACAAGCACTAGACATATATTATGACATCATATGTGTACCCCGGAAAAGTAAGTCGCCGAATGCATTAATGGTTTCATGGTTTCCATAGAGATGTGTTAAATAGACCTAATGTGGTTTCGTCAGCAATTGGAAAAACTCTACCTAAATGCCACAAAAAAAATAGGGACTCACCATTTTATTTCAGGGGGGGGATGTGTTTTTGGGCCACGTCGGGGTGATTTTTCTTTTCATTCTGTCATTTTTTCATTCAAATCAGTGTTTTATTGTAGTATTGTATCCCATATGCCATTCGTAAGCCATTTCATCTTACCATGTCCTATTATATTATATTTGTTTTTCTTTTGTCAGCTAGGTTTTAATGCCGGCACCCCCCCCCCGTGATCATGTGAAGTGGGTCATTTTTGTCAATATAGTTGGTAACAATTCAAAACAATCCAGCATATACCTTAGTTGCTTCCCTATGGATCCGAAATGTAGGCATCTCATAAGGTTGCATTGAATGATTGCCAAAATTCCCAGGGCAGGTTTAATGCAGGTTTGTTCAAGTGTAACTCACTTTTGCCTTTCATAGCTTGAATTGACAATTGAGTTTGGATGAACATATAAAGTTACTATAGCCAACGGAGGCTGCAAAATGATTGCCACATATCGTCAGTATACAGTTATTCCAAAGAGAACGTGAACAACTAACCTGAACGAGCAAATGTGAAACCTGCACATGTGCATGCAGTAAATAGCAGTGCGATCATTAAAGTTCTTGCAATTCTTGGTAGCAACAAATGGCATTAGGTCGATGCTTTTCTCATAATAACGGTTTGAGACAGCAGAAATTAATTTGATGACTGCTGATCCTTTGATTGGGGGGTTCCGTAACCTGACCATCGGACACACTTTTTTCTGACACACTTATGAATTCGGAAAACCCTTCCGGAATAAAGCACGGGTTATTCCTGTTTAAGTTTCCGAATTCAGAAGTGTGTAGAAGAGAAAAGTGTGTTTGTCAGATGGGTCGGTTTACGGAAACTCCCTTTATGCTGCCTAGAATGTTTCATTAGTTTTTAAAACCAACCCACCAGAAGTTTAAAAGACTGGTCGAGTCAACCGGTCAGCAATTAGGGGAGTTTCCGTAACCATATCAAATTGATCATTTTATCCTTTCACTTAAGCTTCAAACTCTTGCAATCTCACCGCGCACCCGCGCGAAAAAAAGCCGTGAAAATATGACACTTTTCATACTAGAGCTGTACAATTATAATTAAATGAGGTAAAGGCCATTCATTTCTTGGTTTCCTTAATGTTCAATACGGAAGTACCCGTTGCCTGCATACTTGTCAAATGGAATGTCCATCACTTTTATGTTTGTATTTTTAATTGACTGAGCGTAATAAATATCTATACCATTTCTTTCCATATGGAAAAGTTTTGTAAATTAGTTGTGTGCGAAGCTTTTATAGGAAAATAAAGTTTAATGTATGGAAAACGACATTTTTACTACTAGTTTTAATTTTGGAACCTCCTATCGCATGCAGAGAAGCCCGATTTGCTGAAGTTTCGTCTAGAATTTTTGACATGCCATAATACGCTTTGGCCAAGTGTTCCCCTACACACTTATGCCTCGGCTTTTAGACTATTGGTAAACAACACCTCCCCCAACCCCCAACCCCCACCCCATATTAAAAAAAAATAAAAACAGTACCTCGCCCCCCCTCCGTAAATGTTAAACCCACTAAATTAATATTTATAAGATGATCTAAGCAGTCGACACGATGCGGCCAATTGATTTTCCCTCCACTTTATGGCTTCTGCGTAAACTTATTGGTAAACATACATTCGTGCGAGGAGTGGGATTGACGTTCAAATGATCAATTAAATTAATTTACAGGTAAACGTACTTAACATATGGTTGCCAAATTGTTTGGGGCTTCTCCAATATGAAGTGGGGGGGGGGGAGGCTCAATGATATTGCCTATTTAAAATAAACTTAATTACAACGTAATGAACATATGGCCTGATGAATGGGACTACGAAGAGACGATTTTCGGTATTTGGGCAAGGGTCACACAATTACAAAACATTTGGTTTGAGGACTTTCTTTGGAAGAACAACTATAGTATATTTTCTTTTATTTTTTGCCCCCAATAGGAATACAAATAGTTCTGTCAAAGAAAAAGTTTGAGTGGGCTAATGGTATGAATATGTCAGTATATTTTTTGGGAAAGTATTATTTTACAAAAACGCTTATCAGCCCTATGTACTACGTGTGGGTTTGAAAGCCGTGTCCGACGAAACTACAGAGGATATACTTCATCCTTTATTCGAAAAAAAAAAAAAAAAAAGAGAAATAGTTTGATTTATCAACGTCCCTTTTAACAGTCTTAAATGCAATTATGGGCAAATTCTTCAAATTGTTATTATAAGGTGTTTGTAACTTTCACAGCTTAATATTAAAAAGAACCATATAGAAACTTACAACTTTTCGGATTCTTGACAGAAGACTCGTAGGCCGATTCGCGAAAGCGTTCAGTCCGGAAATTTTGACCAAATTGATGAAAAATAATAAAAAATAAAATGACGATGCGATTGTAAAGTCGAAATATTTTGATTTTACATCACGATAGGAAGAAAAGATAAATTTCTAAAAGCTTTTTCGATGGAGAACTAGGCCAATCGGCTCAAAGATATGGTGAAAAAGGGGGAAGGAAAAATGGCACTATTAACGACGGAAATTTTGACCAAACTGATAAAAAAAATAAATAAATGACGGTGTGCGATGTATATCAGAATCCTTGATTTGTACATCACCATAAGGAGAAAAAGATAATTTTTCTAATGCTATTTTCGCTGATGAACTAAGGCCGATCGGATCCACAAAGATATTGTTTGAAAAAGGGGAAAAAAGGCCACGATTACACGAAATTTTGAACCAATTTGATGAAAAATAAAAAATAAAATGACCGGGCTGTGTGATTAACATCAAAATGATTTGATTTTACATCACCATAAGGAAGAAAAGAAGAACAAGATCAATTTTCGAATGATTTTTCGCTGGTGAAATATGGTTTTTTGAAAAAGATATGGTTGAAAAAAGGGGAAAAGGCCCTCTCATTTTCCACGGCTTAAGTCAACGGATATTAAAATTATAGCTGCCCCATCTAACACAATTTTTCTGACACATTTATTAATTCGGAAAACCTTAACGGACTAAAAGGTGTTGCTTCTTCCGTGTGTCAGAAAAATTGTGTCAGACGGGTTAGGTTACGGAAACTCTCTCAATGCCTCGGCCATAACTCCACAGTTGTTATGACAAAAACATGTAAAAATGGACAAATGTGGAGTTATTATTAGCAGAACTAGTGGGTTGCATGGGAGCCGGGCTCGGGGCCCCACTTTTTATATACCGTATAATGCCTATTGGTAGAGTGTGCATGGCACTAAGCTAGGGCCTGGCGGTCAACACCAATTATTATAATACGGGGAATATACCTTGGAAAGGGGACATAGCCGAGAGTCTTGAACAAGATTAATAGTTTAGAACAACATCAGGTTTTCCGGACGCACGAATCGAATAGCGATCATGAATAATACATTACTTGCTCATCACAATTAAAGGGCCATGGTCGATCGCTAAAGTCCCCGTCCCCGGAACCCGATATTATTTACCGGAAGTTTTCAAATCGTGCTATTGAAGAAAGAAAGCTACAATTGTCTCATTTATCTGTGAAGTCGTATAGGGCTACCGGATGTTTGTTGGATGTATGAGCGGAAAAACATTATATAAATGACAGGCGAGGCCTACCGTAGGCGGAATAATCGGATTTTACTGGTTCACATCAAAAACCGGATTGAAATATTCACCGCGAAACTACGTGGGATTTGGAGGTTGAAGCGATCGCTTCTATCAAAATGAAAACTTTATAATTTAAAATTTTAACCAAACCAAACCCAAGTTTTTATGACCGTGCAAAGGCAGGATTTTCAGGCACAGGAAGGAAACCAGAGGTCCAGGACTCCATAGACGACTGAGAGGGATGAGAGCGCTATGCGAGTCCTTAGTGTAATATAATAGTAAATATATAGTTCTGTAATGGTATGAATGAGGGCGGGCCACCGGTGTGTCCAGTGATTGAGGCGCGCTCGTCCCGCAAATCCAAAACTCGTGGGTTCGAGTCCCATGCGGCCAACGTGGGGGGGGTGTGCCATTGGAGTAGGCACTATTTACCTTAATTACTCCTCTCCACCAGGTGTTATAAAGGGTTTACCGGGCACTAACCGGTTATTCAATGTAGGGAAGGTAACAGAACTCGCTGTAAGGAGGTGTAAGCGGCCCCCTTACAGGCACATTACATGGTGGAGTCTGCCCAATCGCTTCGAAAGAGAGATGGGCACTCCGTTCCTTGTATTACGGGTCCGTCCCTTTACCCTTTTACGTAGGTCACCTCAGAGCGCCTGGCTGCAGACTGCCTCTCTAATCTTCTACTTTTTGATTGTCATGACTAAATGGACTATTGATATTTCTGCAACTATATAAGGGTGTTCAGAACAAGAATACCCACCCTAACTATTGGTGACCATACAACTTCAAAAGTGAGTATAAAATTGATAAAGTTAAAAAGAATCTTAAACCACTATTATTTTCAATTTTTAATGTAGGACAGCACTCGATTCGGTTTCGTAGGTTTTGAAGAAAAAATAAGCGATTATGTAACACATGTATGCGGACACTTCTATTCAAAGTTTTGTAAAAAGTGATTCGACAGAACAGGCGAGAAATAATCCTATTCTTCAAATTTCAGGTATAAGGGGTAATCTGTTAAAGATTGATCTGTGGATGTGTGTGGCACTTTGTTACGTCTGCAACTTATCTTGGATTAGCGAAGACTAAGTCTGAATGCTGCAATTGTTCTATAATGTTTGGGCGGTTCTCCGCCTTCCACAGCGACTTCTTGTGCAAATTTTGCTTGTACCAAGCAGGATTTCTATTGAAGTTTCAATCTAATTCCTGCCTGACCAGAGTCCAGAGTAATGTTATGACAGTTTTTGGCATTCTGAAAACAACCAAATGCCCTTTGTATGGGCGACAAATGTAACAACCATATGTCTCGTGCCATACTGCTTTAAAACGTGAGAATTTGGAATTATTTGCACTCCAAATCATCCATTATTATTTAATGTAGAATTCACCATCTTATTGGAAATAAGGATGTCTAATTTGAATAAAAAAACTATTGTGAAATAATTTATTGTTCAGTTTATCCAATTGTTAAGTATTGATTGTTAAACTCTCAATTCATTCGATGCAGTGCCACCCCCTAGTCAAATAACATATTCACATTTTCTACAGTTTTATGGGTTGTTTTACATAAAGATGATATTCTGTTATTTACAGGTTGGTTTTTTTTTCTTGTTGGATTTTGTTCATAACTTGGTCACGGGGTAATTGTTTAGTACTATAATAAAACCCACCGAACAAAATGGCATGAACTCACAAAAGATTAAACAAGGCCGGTTCTGAGGAATGAAAAGAAGACCAGCTGGAACAGCTAACATGAGTAATCAGTGGTAGTTAACATCAAAATATCTTCATTATGTGAGCAAACTTGGAATGGAAGGAAGTGTCATGACAGTGGTACATAACTCGTTATTTCTTAAAAACTAACTGAACGAATCGATGTGATGAGTACATAAAATTTAAAATGTAATTGTGGGTTTAGATTCTTTTTAAATTCTCAAATATTTTTTTTTTTTTTTTTTTTTAAGTGTTTTGTTATTTAATTTTAGTTTTGTAATTCTTTCTGAGACACCCGGGGTAGATGCCTAAAAGTTAACTGTTGTGATTCATCTGACTGTATTCAGCTGGGTTGAAATATGCTTGAAACATGGTAAATTTTGCTTCATAGTTTTGACTGCCATCTTCTCATGAATTGGTAACAGAACAACAAGACTTTCCAACCTATAAGAAATGGGATATGGCCTCTGGATAAAGTTCAATTACAATTTGGATTGGCTCCATTATTTGTTGACTTCAGTTATTGATTGCATATATGACATTACTAAGGTGCTTGTATACTCTTGACATTTTGGCCTTGGTTTGAATGGCTTTGATGCTAATACATGTATCAATGTACTGTCAACAACTGTGAATGAGTGGGGTCTATCTCTGCATGCAACTTAACTTCATGTCAATTTCCTGAAGTACCCTAGACTCATCTACTATCATAATGCTCAAGTACTTTTAACTACCTTTCTTAAGATGTGGTGCATCAGCCCCAACCCATGGCCTACATGCAATACTGAAAAACTCTACAACAATGTAGAAACGACATTTCGCTACTCCTTGTGAATCCCTCCTTAGACTTTCGCGATTCTGCCAAGGCTCCATTGCCCCCATCTGTTTGTTCACACATTGGTTGAACTTGGGATTAATAGCAAACCCGTCACCCATAGAAGGAGGAACTCGTGCTGGTAACATATCAAACGACATTTCATGTGTAATCTGACTCCTGCCTTCATCCATATCACCAACCGCCCCCTATCTCGCACCAATTGGTTAAACGATACTTCACCGATTAGCACTAAAGACAGCTCAACATCCTCCATATTAGTGTTTGAATGACAGTCGGTTTGGCAACAAGCCGACTTCCTGTTGACTTAGGTGTTAGATACTGATTTGAGATCATGTGTTTAACTGGAATGGTTATACGAACAAAGTTGTCTGAAATTGGTGAACTCAACCCCACCGGTTCTACCTGTTTGATTTCCCACGTGACACCCGTGGTGGTGGCATTTTGCGTGCTCTACAAAAGCCATTTGAAACTGAAGAGGCAGATCCTCATCCCTAGAGACTAAAACTTTTGTAGCATGTACTCCATAACAAATTCTCCCATATAGGAAAGTACGCTTAATGTTGTCATTATCTACCGTCCTGAACCATCTGGAGTAAATATTCCACTTTTCATCTCAGAATTAGATGGACTTCCTTAGTAACATAGATCTGCTGTTTGGTAAAACAAATACTGCTTGGTGACTATAACATTCATTATGACATTCCTTCTAAGGTTGAGACAGTTCACTTTAGAAAATGCTTTCTTCATTAGGTTACCAGCAACTCCGTTGATGTGCCACGTCAATCTGTGCTTGCATACTCCTACCATTCTTATAGCTAAAGAGGACAGTAATGTTATAAGTACATGGGGAAGTTGATCCTATATTCATTTCGGATCACTTGATAATTTACTGTACCCTTAACTTGGTTGGAGCGTCACCTTCCAATAACTTTTACTACCTCCCGTTGTTTTAGAATAAAATTGGACCATCAGTCTTTGGTAATGATCTGGCTTGCAAATTGAAATGTTTCTTAGGCAAGAATATATACTGTTGATGAGCTCGTTGACGGGGTACAAACAATGCTTGTAAACGGTTTGGATATCCATGCTCCAATCAAGACTACTTACGTACTGATTGTTCGTTTCAAACCTAAATGGTATAATGGCCCCGTCGTTGTGCACGCTTGAGAGGCGTCGCGTGAAAGGCGGTGGAGAAGTCCGAGATCTACTACTGTGACTATCAGAACGACATTGCATGGCAAAGAGGTTCTGCTGAGAAAGTATTGCCCTCGAAAATCAAGGATTATGCTGAAATATTTGGATAAATGAATTTTAAGGATATGTACAGAACACTCAAATGAACTGCTAATGTCAATAACTGTAATCTTCCTGATTGTGATTCAAAAACTGATCTTGCAAACATTTCTAGTGATTACTTTATTTGTAAAGTGAACAAGCTCAGACAGGAGCTGATAACTGTGTTGGTAATACCACCTTTCTAATCTTTGCAGAGTACAACATCCGCTCCTCAATTAGTTTAATGAATTCCAGCTTGTCAGCGATGAAGATTTGTATAACATTATTATGAAATGTCCATCTAAAGTTGTTTCGCTGACCCAATGCCCACATGGCGGTCAAAACACATGGTCAAATTTTGTTACCCCTCCTCAGAAATATTGTTAACCCTCTTCTCTCATTTCGGGTCCTTATTCCCGCGGACGCCGTCAGCCATTATAACAAACACCCTTCTGAAAGACCTCTCTTGACAAACTCAACTGTCTAATTACAGACCTCTCTACCCTACCATTCCTTGGCAAACAGTTATTGAGAAGTGTTTCGGCTCATGTACGCGATTACATTGAGAGAAACAGCCTTGCCGATCCTTTCGCTTCCAGTTGCCCTAATAGACAATTGCCCGCACACTGAACCGCTCTGTTTGCTGGTTCCTAATGACATCATGAAGGCCATCGATATCACTGCAATTTTTTCTTTTGATGCTTGATCTGTCGGCGGCCTTCGATACTGTCGACCACGGATTCTTCTTGCACGTCTATCTAACGATTTGGAATAATTTGGCATGTCAATGCTTTTGGTTCAAATTAAACCTTTCAATAGATCTTGTAGGGTTTAATGTGATGAAGTATCATCTGACATCAAACAACTCCTATATGGTGTTTTTTCCTCCTCAGGGCTCCTATAGGACCCCAGGTTTCACTTACTCTACTCTCCATCGATCGTAAACCACCCGTGATACTAGACATTTCATAATATTGTTCGCACCTTATAATTGTCCTCGATTAGATGATTGTAATTCCAATCATGTATGGTTGATAAGACGCTTAATCGCCTCAGGTCCTTGCTAGAAACATAATGTGCGCCGTTCTGATTTTTTGAGACAACCACGCCGCGCTTATGCGCGCTCCAATACTCATTCCTCATTCCTTCATTGGTTTCCTATTGCCCGAGGATTGAATACAAACTTCTCCTCATCAACGTTTAAAGCTTTTCATCTAATCCCCTCGTATCGTGCTTCTTATGTTCAGTTATCCAAGACCACTGACTCACTTCGCTCCGGCTCAACCAATTCAATTTCACGGTGCCTCGCTCCATAAACGGCATTGGTGATCGTGCCCTGTCAGTTGCGGATCCTTATTTGTGGAACGAATTGCCTTTCAACATCCGTGGTCTTGATCACTTTCACAGCTTTTAAAGTCTTTGAAGTCTCATCTGTTCCTAAACTGTAGTTTTTTCCCCTTCCCTAATTCTTTCTCTATAGCGCCTTGCCTACTTTACTAAAAGGCGCTTTATAACCTTATTATTATATTATTACTTTACTTAGATTGAGTGTGAATATTTAGTACTGGAGTTACTATAGCGAATAATTAATGGGTTTTTCAACTTGCCAGCCGTCATGAATATTCATGAGCGCCCGTGCAGATCGTGTGGTCGAAACCGACATCACACGAGCGTCTGCCCATGCGGGTTTAGCTAGCGCGGGTCTTTGCTCGCCCTGTCATTTTCACAACCCACCCAGGTAATGACCAACTACATAGGACTCTACCCAAAGTGATCACTTTTGTTGAAGATTACATTGAAGTTGGCAAGTGAAATCTCATTTATGTTTTAAAATATATGTCATGCGACAGTTTAGGGTGTCATTTAGTAATTATTAAAACATTTGCCTGATTTTTTGTCAGTGAGGATGGCCATGGTACTAGTTGTCGAAAGCGTCTTTTACTCAATTTGCTGTGGGTAATCGTATTGTCAGTGTGAGTTCATGAGATTTTCCATTTTAGAATTTTCCTAATATTTATCGGTTGAATTTCGTGTCAAAATTGCCGGCTCATTTTGTGCGAGGTTAGGAAAAATCGATGAATTAACCATGATCTGTTCGATGTCAAGATTGTCCATTGCCATACATTAACCTTTGCATAATCTTGCATTGAACCTTGCAATTTCGACACAAAAACGCGGCAAAATCAGCCTTCAGCTTGTCAAATCTTTCAAAACTCACATTATGATTTTTTAATTAGCATCCTTTTCGGATTTTGGGTTTCATGTAACTGTCGCCTTTGTACTACATGTAGAATTGTTGTTGGGCGGATGGGGTGGAATTTTCATGTTTACCATCGTCTTCATTGGGATGCAGTCCCCGCCATTGGACACGCTTTAGCTACTGTAAACAAGTAAATTCGCTAGCATTTAATTTTTAGCTAATACCTCCAAATCGCTAAATTAAATTGCCCCAATAAAGATGATGAATTTCTATAGTCTAACATAGCACGTTGAATCCAACGAGTGAAATTAATTGCTTGCTGCAAAAATATGATGATTTGCTAATTCTCTTAAATAAAGTTGCCGTGAACTTAAAAAGGGGGTGGGGGCAAATGAGGAAGGTGAAGGATGTGGGTTACATGTAAGGGAGCTTCGGGTTGTTTTTTACAGTATACGTATGCATTGATTCGCACATCTTGTTACTCGGTACGTGGCTTGCATGTGGAGATAGGCCTTTTACTAGGGGATCCATCAGGCCTAAAAGGCTCAAAATAAGGTTGAGCCCTACTCAAGATACACTAAAAAGATCTAGAGGTGTTTGAGGTCAATTCGAGGGTGCTGAAGTTCAAATCTGCTGCAATGCAAAATTGAAAGTTGGTGGAAAGTGGTGAATTCTTGTTTTAAAGGGACACTACCCGATTTTATGATAAACAATAGCTTTTTTATACGAACAAGTATGCACATCTTCAAGAAATTTCAATGTCACATTAAGGTCAGGATATTAATTTGTTTATTTTTTTTTAAAATGATGAAAACCTCTACGCTAATGATTAAAGGGGTACTGATACCACCCGATGTAATAGCTATTGGAAGTAAAGCACCAACGTGGGTGAATACTATTTTGCACCTTAACCTTTCTTTTACACATGGATGGTGACAACTTGTTAACAATGACATCATCAGTACGAATAAGAGTAGTCTAATAATTCTTTTCAGAAACTATAATTAAGTTCTAATTTGACAAGGTCAAATAAGTACTTGACCTCCGTCTGTCTTTCAGTTGAGGGCATCATTTTTTATTTACACGCTCTTTTACCGTGATAACAAATATCTTGATTTGCTATGAAAAGTTTCAAGGTCTGATCTCAGTCTAAAAAAGGTCTGGGGAGGCCACTGCCTATCTGAAGTGACGGTGTATGTTTCTCGGCCATCAGTGAAAGTAGGGGCCTTTCTGGTAAATATTACCTAAAAACTAAGGGTCCATTGCAGTACACAGCCTGATAGAATGGTGAATTCAGTATGTAACTTCAAGAAGGGGCCATTGAGGTCACAACCTGAAGTTCAAATAGCGTCTCTCAGAAATTGAAATTATAACTTGTTCAAAATGTGCGCGTACGTAGTGCAAATTTTGAATTTGGATGTTAAAAGTGTTTGAAAAATGATACTTTTTGGAATACTTGTAAAAAAAGGTGGTAGGCAGGAAGAAAAACATTATTTTTTATGAGAATCTGAAGATTTTAAAAAACGGCTTAATGGGTTAAAGTAGACAGCAGCCCAAAAAGGGGTCACTTGTGTACAAAATTTAAGAAATGCGAGGGTCTATCTTGGTCCCCCCCCCCACCACCACCACCCACCGTAAAAGGTGGAAACGGTAAACATGTCTTTAATGTTATGGCATTCATATTTACATTGCCTCTGAACTCTGGCACAGACACAAACTGTTTTTGTAGCACAACTGCATACGTGGTCCATGGGTATTTCCTGATGGAATGATAAGGTACACATAAATTGTTTTGGCAACCGGGCTTTCAATCTGAAATCATAGCATGCCGTTGTGCTAAATACAGTTTTTCTGTCCTGGTGTCAGGGCGGGGGGTTAGGACACGATCTGCTCGATTGGGCATTAGGGATTTTCCCATCCTAAAGGTACGGTCACCTGAAGACAGCGCCCAACTCCAACCTCTCCGACACACAAACCGCAAGGATGATTATATGCGATTTCCCTTGTCGTCAACG
Source organism: Ophioderma brevispina (assembly GCA_023653785.1). Classification (NCBI taxonomy): domain Eukaryota; kingdom Metazoa; phylum Echinodermata; class Ophiuroidea; order Amphilepidida; family Ophiodermatidae; genus Ophioderma; species Ophioderma brevispina. The sequence continues at coordinate 15,401 of JAMKCH010026016.1, forward strand.
AGACAAGCGGTGCTGAAACTCTAGCAATAGTCGACAGCATCCGAAGTCAACAATATCAATCATGTTTTAATTGGCGACGCCACTTGTTCAGTCCCCGATCAGTCACATACCATTGACGGAAGTCGACAGGTTGTGGCTTGGTCGCTTTCAGAGGGGGGAGGGGAGACTGCTCGTCGCATGGTCGCCGAGTTGTTTGACGCCAAGGTACAGTCACAGAGAAGAATCCCGCGACGCGACCCGACCTCTACCCAACTACACAAGACCACATTTTTTTTTTCAAAACGCCTAGCAGTCTGTTTTAAACTTGCAAATTAAAAGCAAGAGATGCTCGCCAGCAGTAGTCGACAGCATCATAAAACAATCAATCATCAGCTATGCCCTGCCTGTTTCCGTTCCCAATCAGTCGCAGTCCTTCAACCTGACAGCACAAATGCTGTCAAGACTGCAAGTCGGCGACTTATCTTCTGTATCGCCGATTTAACATGGCCATTGCTCACATCTTCTCTCCCTCATGAATCAGACTCACTGCCGACCATTTTCCAACTGCTCACAACCACTCAATTGATGCGCGCAAACTCATCGGCCACCGCTTCAAAACCGCTCATGTGTTTCAAGCCGACTCTCCCGATTCCAAAATCCGGGCCCCGTTTTTTTAAGCGGCAAGAAAAAAATTGTGGCGGTTTTTTTTATTTTTAATTTGCACGTGCTCCGACCACAAAGACCTACGAAGACTGTACCGGACCCTCCATATTTGGCCAAAACTACACCCGAAAAGGGAAAATTACACTCACATTTTCGAAAAATGGTCATCGGTACAGTTTTGAACATCTGCATGGAAGCGTTTCTAGCAACTAATCATAAGACTACAGACTATTGGGCAAGTCTGGGACTGTTCGGTACAAACTACACATGAAAAAGAAACTGCCCCGATTTTAGACAATTGGCCATCGCCCCAGTCTGGACAGTCTGGAAAGTGGTTTCTAGCAAAAAATCGCTGTGTGACTGAGCCTCTAAGAAAATGACGGCTCCGTGGCAAGTCTGTTTTGCTGACTTAGTGTTCAGTGGACCATATCTTGAGAAACCACTCAACCAAAATGAAAATTTTTTTCAGGCTGGAACCTTTAGAGCATCCATTTGTATCCATTGGTGTAACCAACATTTTCATTGAGGAGGGAGCGGCAGGCAGGGCAAGAACATTGGGGGGGGGGGGGGGGGGGGAGTTGCAAAACTCACATTCCCCAATGAACCTGTACTTCCCTTGCTTCATGGGGCCAGGAGAAGGAAAAAAACTACTGGGGTTGCCCTTTCCTAACGCTGGTTACTCAACTGTTTTGGATCATATCTTTTATATTGCCCTTTGTTCTTCGAAATGATGAATTACTCGTAAATGCATTTATAATAGGTCTTAACAGATCATTATTATGATTGTAGTGAATGTTCTCTAAAAGGCGGAAAAGCAATCAGTGGCGTAGCCAGGTGGGGCAGAGTGCCCCCTCTGAAAAACATTTTGAGGGAAATCGGAAATAAAACACTGTATATTTTTTGTTTAAATCAGCCCTTTTTCGTACCTTTTGCCCTGCGACCGGGAAATTTTTTTTTGCTTGTGATCGGGAAATGTTGCCACCTACCGGAAATTGCCCCCTCAGAACACCCGGGCTGGCTACGCGCCTGAAAGAATAAGTCGTTGAAATAATGTAATCACCTTATTCCCCTTTCGTAAATATTATGGTTTAAAATTTACAACGTAAACAGATGATGAGCTGGTGAAGTGAGGTAGTTTTCTCCGAGGGGATCAATTTCTTCAGAAATTGGGGGGCATGAAAAAGCGTTAGGAGCTTTTTAATAGGTCACAACACCATTTGAATATTTTTTTGTAAAAACCTGCCATTTGATGTCGTCTAAAAGAGATTGTTTGATTGTATTTATACCCACCCAAAACCTTTAAAAAGCACTAAATAACTACCTGGACACTAAACAAGTTTCTCTGGCCGTTTTCTTTCAATAACTAGTACTTTGGTAAACAGTATGAGCATTCCTGAAGTAGATAAAAACCATTATTTTTCTCTGGAAAATGATGAAAACATCGATCCATCTTTTGAACTCCTCACATAAAGGACACTTTGGAGCGTAAGCTAAACAAATTCTTACGCTATAATAACTCTGACTTAGTATTTGTTTTTTCCAATCTCTTTTGTTTCCAATGAACCTTTAATTCTAATGACCAGTTTTAGACAACCATTAACCAGAACAGATAATCAAGCAGCCCATCCGTCCAGAGACCTCTATGTGCTCTCAAATAATGTTATTTCCTTTTATAATCCTTTATTTTTCAAAAAATACTAAAAATTAAGTATTTCCCCTACAATAAACTTTCCCCACATGGTGGGTGATTTTGCGGGTGTATATTCAAATTAGTACCCTCAAATTCCATTCCCTAAAAACTTCCTTTAAGGCATATTAGTGGATCTTGTGCATTGTTTGATAATGGCATTTAAAAATACATAAGGAAAATCGGGTAATTCCCTTTAAATCACCACTTTCCAGGATTGGTGTTTTTGAAATCAGCACGCTTGAAATTGACAAAACACAATTTCTCACAACCCTTTATCAAATTAATGGATCTTGCACATGGCTTCATAAAGCTATATTTTAAAAATAAGAAAATCGGTAATGCCCCTTTAAAAATCCACTTTCCATCAATGTGGTGATTTTTTAAGGTGTCTTTTGTTGAAATCAGCACCCGCAAATTGACATAAAACACTACTAAACCCTTTTTAGTAAATTAATTGATCTTGCACATGGTTTCATAAAGCTGAGTATTTAAAAAAAATAAGGAAAATCGGTAATGCCCCTTTAAAATTCACTTTCCCACACTTGACAATGTTGCATTGTGCATATTCGATCACAACCTCGACATTGTCCAAAACACTTCCAAAACCTTTTAGTTACTTGATTAGGGTTCCCTCAAATATGCCACCCATGGATCCCCTACTCTTGTTTTTTCGTCATGTGTTATACACCGCATATTAATACGGTACCCATGCAGGGGGTCCTTCAGGCTTGTTTTGAATTTGTTGATTTAATTTATATGTGATTTCATAATGCGGATATTTTGCTAAATATGCAATCATAACTGTATTTTGAGATTTTTGGAGATGGCATTACCGTTAATATTATAAAATTAATGTCCTGACATGGTCACTGGGGGAATTCTATATTTTTCCTTCTTGACTCAATTCAACCTTGAAATAGCTTATTCATCACTCAAAGGACATCGTGCGCATGCCGCGAGAGTGCTACCTTATTTGTGGAATATTGAATTTGTTGATCTTTTAACTGGAAATTTAAACAGATTTGTGATTCGTTGTTAATGTTTTATTTATTCAATATTAATTGTTAACAGCTATACGACTGTTCTTTATTTTTATAATTCGTGTAATGTGTTATGGAAATAGTTTTAGGGATGGGTGGCATGGATCACAACTTCATGATGTTTTATTTTGAACTAATTGTTGATATTTAAATTGTAAATCAATAAAGAGTAATCTCTTTTTAGCTATTTAATTTTATAAATAACATTTTAAATAACGAATTGATTAACACTATAGTTTTTCTCTGAATAATTCAATTAGTCGTATCTTTTGTTTAATAAATAAATAATTATGAATTTAAATTCATCAGAGTCAGAAATTACAGAGAAGTCGAATAGATTTAAGAGAGGAAAGGTATTAATAGAGTTGTGTTACTTTTAATTACACTTAAAGATTATTTTATATATTAATTTTTAACATTTAAAGGAGATTAATTAAATATTTTTGAAGTAATTATAATGAGTGTGGAATATTCTAAATTTAAGGTTAAGACATGTTTAACACTGTTTGTGATTGAACTATTTTTGTATTCTTAAGATCTTGGGTGATGTATTTAAAATGGTTATGTTTTCTGATAAATTTGTAACTTAGGGGTCCAGGCCACCTTTGTTTTCATGTCCATAGACAAAAAATGGGACAATACAAGGTTTGCCATTGCTCACATCGTGCGTAGGACAAAGTCCTTTAAGTCAATTCATAACAGTTCTCCAAACCACCA
>JAMKCH010026017.1:0-18980 GCA_023653785.1 Ophioderma brevispina
TTTCAAAACCATAATTAAATAACATCTGTTAATACTATCGAAGGCTTTCCTAAAACCTAAGAATAACATAGCAACAGGAATATTTCTCTTTTCGGTATATCTTAGTATGTCTTCGATCAATCTAGCGTTTTCACCAATGTACCTCCCTTTAATATAACCAGACTGGTCAGGATTGATTTTTGAAGAGATAACTTTTTGAACCCGCTTAGATAAATCTTTGGTTGCTATTTTATAGTCAACATTAACTCATTTTGCATAAATGAATATTTTGAGGCAAAAAGTGAGATTATTACACCATTTTGCTTTTTTAGTTTTATTAGTTTTATATTGAATAACTATTCATTTTGTTTGAAATATTTCCCAAAGTATTGTGTGGACTTCAATGTTTAAAATTCTGTTGAAAAAAATAAACATTTATTGGAAATAGGCAAGTAATTAACAAAGAATTTTAATTGAGTTTTTATTACTAAAAAACTACTGTCTCAGTAATGTTCATATTCCATGTCAAAAGCCAGTTTGTGTGTACCTTCCCTTACACAAAAACCAATCTCTTCTTTCAAAAGTTATTGATGTGCTAATTACTGTCACACACGCGACCGGCACTCCACATAAATTTCTGGTCATATTGAAGAAGGTAGCAGCGCTAACTTTTATTAATATTTAAAATATGAATTATGATCAGTTTAAACAAGAAAACAATTAATTTACATGTATAAAGTTTGGGGTGAAGTTGCAGCTGAATTTTGAATTTTATAACCCCTTTTGTCTGATGTCACAAACGTGACCGAACTTCATTTGCCCCTCATGACAAAATGACTAATCTGGCGAAAGTGGAAACATTATTTTTAGTTAGGTTGGACTAAAGGTTATTCGCTATACCAAAAGTATTAACAGATTGGTTATGTTGGCAAACCGACATTGGGTTGAAAATCAAAATCTACACTTTTTAGGTCACACACGTGACTGAAGAATGGTAATGGCTCTGAAAGACATCCAAATGGATCAGAAGATCAGTTGAAACACTAACATGGAAAATCTACGATTACAATAATTCATGCCAATTGTTTAAAAGTTCTCTTCCACTTTATAGATATTAATAACATTTACAGTTCAAACTGCTTTCTTTTTTTTCAATTAAAATATTACTTATTTCAAGCCCAAATTAATTATACAACACCTGTCCTCCTTTGTCTCTCACTTGTATTGAATTCAAACCTTTCATTATATGTATCTGTGATTTCACAAATCGGACCAGCTTGGAATTCATAACCCTTCTTCAATGTACTCTATCTCTGGATAGGATTGTAGTATTGACTGTATCTATAGAACCGTTGGACCAAGGAGGTTGCGAGATAACTCAAAATGTGCGGAATGACCACATTATGGGGGAGGGGTCAGTAATACATTTTTTATATCCAAAAGTCAAAGGTTTTTAAGATAATTGTCAAAAACCGATTTTCAGCATGTTACGCACTATGAATGAAATTCATAAGGTTTTCGTGTCAAAACAGGAAGGGAGTTCACCATACACCTTGGATTTCGCTCTAACTCTCCTCAGAGATAATTGGTGGGGTAACTAAGGGTAGGTCACAAACAGAAAATTTGTATTCTTTTCCGTTCTCAAACGGCAGCCCGTCACAATTTGGTGACCCTGAGCAAAATTGGGTAATATTAGGTGACAACCGAGCATTTGTGTGGTAGGGATGCGCGAATTGAATATGGCATGCTCTGATTGGTTAACTTGGGTTCTTGTGGCCTTAGCCAGGGGGATGGCCCGATTTAAGTAAATCATGTTTTCATCTTGATAGAATGGATTTCACCCTCAAAATCCCATCTGTAAAGTTTCGCGCCGATATTTCAATCTGTTTTGATGTGAGGGCTAAAAACGTGATTTTGTAAGCCCCATAGAGTACTGTGTAAAATTAATATTGTTCGACCAAAACGGGGCACATTTTCATTTATAACTTCCAAACCAAACATCGTTTAGCCCTAAGAAAAATAGTAGCTTTCTTCTAATACCAGTAGCTTTGAGCTTTGTTGCGCCTAGGGCTGCACTGTCCAGAGCTCTTAAAAACCAGCTTATTTCACCAGTTTTACTGTGTGTTTGACAATGAAAAGTATATCAATCTGTTCATTGAAATGCAGTGATCATTGAGATTCAACATATGATACAATCAGGAGCTGTTTTTGGATGATTTTAGATGAAATTCTGAATCTGAACTTGTCTGTGGTCATCAAGGACAAGCTACATACACAGGTATAGTGGGCAGTAGTATTGATTATTACACACTTGATTCGACACTAGATACTTGGACACACATGGCTTGGCAGTTATTGTATGCCTTGTGTATATAGCTCCTGCATGTACACTAAGCTTGACTGGTGCTAATCTATTGACTGGTATAATGCCTCCTAACATCTCCTATACCCGTGAGGAGTTACTGAGATTCCAGCCAAATACTACAGGGTTTGATGGTAGAGTGTCCAGTTCTACCTATAAAACTTTACAACAGTTAGGAATTTGTTCAGCTATTCTAACTAAACGTGGATGCAGGGGTGGAAATACAAGACATCATGCCCCCGTATTCAGAGTCATTGATGATACACCTATCAGAAACAAACTCAATTTGAGTGTGTGGAATGCACAATCTGTGTACAATAAAGCTGAAAAATTGTGTGACTATGTAACATACAATGACATAGATATCCTATGCCTAACAGAGACATGGCTTAGGCCAGATGATTCTGTGGTTATAGGTGAATTAAAGCCCAGTAACACTGCCTACTCCTTCATTAGTGTCCCTAGAGACTCAAAATTAGATCATCATGGTGGAATAGGCATCCTATTCAAGTCCCAATTACATCTTGCTCTTCGAACTGATGTTCCGCTACTCAAATTTGAAACTTTTGAGTATGCTATTGTTTCCAACACATCCAGAACATTTACCGTCATTGTTGTGTACGATCGCCACCATCTACCAAAAATCAACTTAAGGTACCTTTGAGAACATTGATGAATTTGTGAGCGGTGTAGTTGACCTGCTACCTGGAAATATCCTTCTTGTAGGGGACTTTAACATTCATTACGATGTGCCAAGCAAGTCAGATGTTAGTCGCTTCTCTACCACCCTGAAATTAACTGGGCTGGTTCAACACGTTATTGATCCCAAACATAGGTGTGGGCATATTCTTGACCTAGTGATTACAAGGCATGATGATCAGTTGATTAAAAAATATTGGATTGATAGAGATTATTTTCCAAAAGACCACTTCATGATTAACTGTGTCTTAGATTTGCCCAAACCATCTGCAGAAATGGTTACTTTTACTGTGCGCAAATATAATCAAATTGATCATGATGCCTTCTCTAGAGATCTTGATGTAAGAATGTGTGATATCAGTGGTCGTGAATATGACAATATCAATGACCTAATTGCTGATTACAATAAAGCGTGCTCTGAGGTTCTCGATATTCATGCCCCTCCCTCCACCAAAACCTGCAGGGTAAAACAACGTCCTGTCTGGTACGGTGAATCTGTTGACAATGCCAGAAGAGAACGTCGCAGATGTGAACGAATATGGCGAAAATCAAGATCCAATGTCAGCTATATTGAATATTGTGAATCAAAACAGAATGTTAAAGATGTAATACACAAAGCTAAGGCAGTTTTTTATAAGGACAAACTAAGTAACTGTAGTGTCAAAGATATGTTTAAGACAGAGAATGAGCTCTTACATAAAACCAACAAAGCTCTCCCTGACACTGACTGTCGTAAAACCCTTGCTGATGACTTTGGAAAATTCTTTGTTGGGAAGAAAGGTAAAGAAAATACGTAATGAAGTTGACAGCATGGTCCCTGGTAAGAGTATGTGGGTGTAAGAGTTTGCAAACCCCAAACCCGTTGCGTGTTTGTTGCCTGAATTTAAGACATTGATTCCAATGAATGGTTGCTTACTTGTCATTTTATGAAGTGCCAAACAAATCTTGTGCCCTTGACCTATGCCCACCTGGTGGTTAAGCAGAACATTGAGTCTTTGCTCCAAACATTGGTTTGAGTTATTAAAAACACATCATTAAACTCTGGTATTTTTCCTGATAATTTCTCAGGCAATTAAACTCTGTTTTGAAAAAAAACATCTCTGATCGATACGAGCTCAAGCACTATCGCCCATTGTCGGAATAATCTGGATTTTTTTTCGCAAGGAATACTCCAATGGCATGAAACACCATTCGGTCGTTTTAGTTAGGGAGATTTTCATATTTCATTATTGTGCCGATAGATTCATACCAATACCATTCCACATTAAATAGACTATATACCTTATCCGCTATCCGCTCTCAGAGAGACGCGAGAGAGAGAGGAGAGAGATTAATAAATATATGTATATGCGGTGACAATAATGGAACTTTTCTTTTGATACACAAGCATACCGCAGCGGGTGGCCGCTATCTTTGCTACGCTGATCGTTGGCAGTGCCAACGGGCGGCGTGAATTCGTGAATGGTGTGTAATTACTTCGACGGGGAAAAAAACGGCGGAATACACTTTTTTTTTTTTTTAAACACTATCTGTCAAAATAAACCAGCATTGTTTCTACCCAAATAGTGTACTCAGTAATCAATTTGCTCAATATTTCACCGAAAGTGTTTGGTTAAACACAGTTGAGCTAGATGATATGAGTAAGCGTGATGAACAATTCAGTATCAAGGTTATTTTACAATTAATTGATTCCTCAACTAGCGGGGTCAAAGCTTAGTGATGTTACTAGCTTCTATGTGGAGAAATTTGGTAGTAAACAGGCAGTGGTTTTAACCATGTTTAATTCAAGAGATCTGATTGTTTCCATCTTTTCAAGAGGAGGAGGTCAAAACAGTCCTCTGTAAACTATTATCAACAATTTATAAAGACTATAGAGGATCACCGACTCATACACTGCCAACAAACTAGTAAGTATTACTTGATACTTATTCGCATTTTTATTTTTTAACATTTTTAAAAATAGTAAAAACACCCCACAACAGCAAAGAAAGAAAAACACGGCATCGCGCATGAACAATTCTAAACAGTGTATGATGCCCTGAGCCTCTATAGTGTTTATAAATTGATACATTGTAAGGTTTGCGGGTAAGCATCCTCTGATCTCGTACACTGTTGCGTTGTGTGTGTTGTTGACCCGACCCGTTATCCATGAGTATCAGACCGAATTCTCTGTATAGCAGGGACGGTCTGTATAGCGCAGTAGGTAGAGCACTCGCCAAGAAAGCGAGAAGTCCGGGGTTCAAGTTCCCCGTACAGGCGCATACATACGTCCGAGATTTTTTCTCAAGATTGTGCGTGCCGCTGTGCAGGTTATGTTATAATTGTTCTAGTGCGTGATGACGCGTGTTTCTTCCTCGTAGTTAATGATTGTTATCAACCAACAACTCTGGTACTTTCTTCCTTTGATCTTTGCTAAGCGTGTCTCGGCCGTGATTAAGAAGCCTACTTAAAAATAACCCAAGTGCTCCAATTTTGTTTTCCACTGGCTGTTTCTGTCTTGACTTTATTTTAAAGGTTTGCCATTTAGTTTTGTAATTAGTGGGGCAAAATTTAACCAGGGTCTATATGGTGGGCGCACACCACTAAATAAACGCTCCATTGAAATACACGTAAAAGTACCACATCGCGCCCTCTGATTTGCACCCCGCGTGACAATATTTTGATACCATTTCCCTATAGAACACAACTGAAACTTTCAAAGAATTTACCATTTTTGATATAATTCTAGTACAGATTTTAAGAAAAAGGCATATGAACAGCGCCACCACTATTTCGAGCCGACGTGCACGTACGCCTCATAGCCGTTTTCGACCAGGGCCTGAAGTCGAGTGCCTACTTTCTACACAGAATCGGATTTCAAAATTTTGTGATAATCTCAGCGATCATCAAGTTATACTCTTTCACTTTTATTATAATATACCACCCTCACTGGAAACCGGTCCCCAAAGGACTACAAAATATCTCATACACGTTTTGTTATTTTACCGGAACTACCTACCATTCCCCCAAATGTGGAGTGATTTAGTGTTGTGCGCCCTGGTCACCAATACAGAGCTGTAACCCGAAGAATTAAAGGGCGCACAACACTAAATCGGAGGGCGCGATGTGGTACTTTTACGTGTATTTCAATGGAGTGTTTATTTAGTGGTGTGCGCCCTTTGAAGCGCTATTCGGGACTGTCAATTTTCACTATTATATTGCGATTTCGAGTCTGAAAAGACCTCCGATTTCTTTTAATTTGTGAGATTTTACATTAGACATCTATATTTGACCAAATCGCATTAAACAAATCAATTGTTTAACGATTTAACAAAAGAAATCGCTCGAAAACAAGGTGCTCATGAAAATGGTCGATTTATGCCATGTTTTCGCTATGGACTGCAATTTGGCTCAAATCCTGGATTGTTGACACCTCGCGAAATCAAACTGGTACATTGAAATTCAATATAATGGCGTGGTGTATGTTTATGACTAAAATGACTAATTGAATAGCTAATTATCTAGTCCAGTTCGCATTGTTTCTCGCTTTAAGGGAAGTGGGATGTCAAAACCGCGTTTCCCTTCATTTTTTGACCAAAAAAGCGTGCGTCGAGTTTTTAACATTGTAATTCAATACTCCACACTAATCCCTAGAGGTATTTTATAGTATACAAATATTGACTGCTCATGAGGGAAATGGTGCAAAATAACTTTTTTTTTTTTTTTTTTTTTTACTATTTTCCCGAGTCCGAAGGTCGAGGGAAAATAGTAGGCCCACGGTCTCCAGTCACCGAGGGGAGGTATTTTGCACCATTTCACGAATATAGAGCAGTCAATATTTGTTTTATATAACATATAAAAATATTTCACTTATTTGAAAAACTTGCCAAGTCTCGTCAAGATCGGCTGCCACCGCAACTCATGACCTCCAAAGCTAGTCAGTCTAGTCATGGTTCAATCCAATCGCGGCTGTCTCCCACAAATTTGTCGAACTGCTCTAGACATATGATTTGTTTTACGGTTTATACACTATCTACAGCATTGAGATTTCTCCATTTTGAGTAAAAATTCAACCGAAATTGCCCAGCGGTGAAATGTAAACACGCAAATATCAAGCAGAAGATATGATTGATGCAGTGTCAGAGGTCGGGTCGCTGATCGGGTCACCGTGAGGCATGGGCGATGCAAGATACCAATGCAGGGAAAAAGTTCCCATAAAAATGAACTATTTCCCTGTGATGGGGGATATAGTAGCTTTTTATGGGAACTTTTTTCCCTCCTGTGAAATTTTGGGGATCTAGTCTCAAATATTTTATGTCACGTGATATGGTATCCACCAATCAAACGACAGAAATATTTTTATGTGTTATATAAAAGAAAATAACATTGTAGGTTTTATTGACTTTATATAAAATATGTTAAGAAGAAAAAAAGTAGAAGAAGTACACATCAAAGATGCGAAAATTACTATTTTCCCACCCCTACCCCTTATTATTTTCACGGCAATCCTGTCATACATGTGCTATAGTGAAGCCGATTCGGGGGGGGGGGCGTGTCCGTGAAAGAAGCTTTCCATTACTTAGAGTGAGTGTTCAATGTATCATTACATTACTGAAGACAATTCAAAGGTGTTTGAATCTCACAAATTCATACTTGGTTCCACAAAAACGTGTTTAACAGGTATTATTTGAGTAAACGCGGTAAAAGAGTGCCAAAATGCACGAAAATGGGGTATTTTAGAATAATATATCAATTAGTTGGAGAGCCATAACTCCCGTTAAGTGTCGTGGGGAAGCAAAAAAATGACGCTTTTCTTACAAAGGTCCATATTGTAAAAAATTAAGAAAAAAAATCAAAAACAATGTTTTCAAGTGTGTTCAACGGGCGCACAACACTAAATTCCTCCAGTTGGGGGAATAGGGGGGTAGGTAGTCCGGTAAAATAAGAAAATGTTTGTGAGATATTTGCAGTCCTTTTGGGGACACAGCTCCAGGGAGGGGGTGATATTATAATAAAGGGAAAGAGTACAAATGATCAGCACTGATATAATCACAAAATTTTGAAATTCGATTCTGTGTAGAAAACTAGGCCTCGACTTCCGGCCCTGGTTGAAAGCAGCTATGGCGTACACGTCTTGCCTCAAAATAGTGGTGGCGCTGATCATATGCCTTTTTCTTAAAATTAGACTAGAATCAAAAAATTTGAGTTGGGCTCTTGAGGGGGAAATAGATTCAAAAACATTCAAAAATTGTCACGCGGGGGGGTGCAAATCAGAGGGCGCGATGTTGTACTTTTACGTGTATTCACAATCCACACCCCACCCCCCTCTCCGAACCCATACATCCTAGTACCACCCCCCCCACAATCACCCTTCCCAACCTCTCCACCACTCACACCACCAGTAGGTCCCCTTCACCTCTCTCTACCTGACATACAAGAGCGTTTATTAGTGGGGTGCGACCTTTGAATGCCACGTCCGCTCAGGACGACAGCTCAGTAATTTGACACCAGCTTCAAAGTAATCTGAGCATTGATTTTGCCACGGATAACCTTTGAAACCGAAGGTCCTATAAATAGTAAACACTTACCGGTCTGCTGATATATATAGCCGCACAGCACTGAACCAGCTGTTCATATAGTGCAAACTGATATGCTAAATGGACTTGACAATTGTCCAGTAGTGCATTTATGCTCATTCTTTTGGACCTTATTTTCTCAGCATCTACACGATAGATATAGGCCTACAATTCTCACAAAAGTTGAATGCAGAGGAGAAATTTGTATCCACGATTATGTAGAGATTGATGGGCTGGCACTCAGTGATCGTAAAAACAGAGGTTTCATTCTGCGCAGCGGCCGTCGAAAAACTGGGGCCGCCATGTTTTCATCCGCCCAGTCGCTGCCTTCTTTTTTTTTGCAGAATAAAAAACAACCTGAAAATAAGATACTGATTTCGGCTTTCGGAAGCATCATTACGAAAGTTGCATGAACTCTGCAATAACACCCAGAAATCGTCCAACATATTAACAACACGGTGTTATGCCTTGCAGAACCTAGTAAGAAATGCCCCCCCCCGCGCCTGTTAAACTACTGAGTTCAACACACCAAATACAGGAAATTCAGTGATGGCTCGATTACTCTGGTCGTCCAGTGACGAAATAATGATACAGCTTGGAACAGAAAAAAGGCCGACGTCTATCTCACTTAAATCCCTAAATGCCATGTTGCGGGACCCCTGCCTTGGTTTACGGGAAGTGCCCCTAGATCTAACACAAATACCGCAAAAAACCTCCTTTTTAGCGGTGATCGTCAGGTGCTGTTCATTTTCTCTAGGGACGTAAGTGATATACATATAATACATTGGACGTAACCTGTTTTCCTAATTGTAAAATGTCTTTATGAAATTTCCAGAGAAAAGAATTTGAAATGAGCATGCAAGGGTTCTGATCGCCGCGCGGGAGACACCACATCATCCTCCGCCATGTGATATTATGCCTCACAAAGAACACTTTACATTTGATTAAGGCAAAACAAAAACATTAACCATCAACTAGTGTTACCTTTTAAGCCCATTAATCGTACCTATAGTTAGAACCAATTACAATTTCACCCTGTTTTATGAAATTGGTATGAGAAAGTTTTGGGAAAGTGGACGAACCTTACAAGATTCCGCGCTTTGGCGCGGAAGGGGGGGGGGCCCTGCCCAGCAACATTCCCCTTAACATTAAGGGTCGGTGTTCCCCAGGGATCATTCGCAGGTCCAATTTTACTGCCTATTTACAAACCTGTAACTGATATATCCAAGCGTAAAGGTGCGTATCATTTACCTAGAGTGTGTCAAAAAAACTTGTACAGTATGAAAGCCTAAATTCGTCTCTCAAACATGTACCACCATCGCATTTGGTCCCGAAATCCAGAGATACCACTCAATTAGGAAAGTAAAAGGTGTAAATTTTAGTTGGGCCACTTTCCTATATGTTTAATCTTGGTAAGTAGCAAAAATGTATGGAAAGGGTATTGATATATATGTGCCAACTTTCAAAGACGTGTGAACAGATTAAACACTTAAAATGCATGAGGAGTTGCGATTCCATTAGTGATAAGGGGGGCTCCTAGGGACCCATCATTTTATATAACCATTTCACAAAGGAATATCGGTAAGAAAATTAGGGGCAAAACATTGATTTTAATGCGTCAAATGGCGGGAAAAAAGAAACTATTCGTGTCTGCATTTTCTACGGTAATGATCAAACTGACTTCTGCTGATTGCTTTAATTGGTGAAGAATGACCTATATATTTACCATATTAAGCCAAACATAAATGTTCATGCCATTTTATTTTTTTAGGTTTACTACTTATAATTACCATAGTTCCTACAGTAAAAACCGCTAATGATGTATATAAATATATGGAACCGGCCTGACGATACTTTTCAAAAAAAATTTGGATGTTGCTTTGGTGTGTCACTACGTGTAGCATATGAAATCAGAATCACAGTAAACTCTATTAAGATTTTTCATTTTTGTCATGGGCACTTCCGTAGGCATAAGGGGGGCTCCTTAAGGACCCATGCGTATGAAACGCAAAAAACGACATATAAATCCGTATTATGCTTATATTGTATCTGTTGCCTTAGGGGGAAATTTGCTTATCACTCATTACGGCGTTAGGACGAAAATTGTGCAGTCCCCCTAACGCCTCCCTTGGTATTGCGGTTTATTCAATTTTGGATAACAAACGAATATGACTATTAATTTATGCAAATGACGGATATCACTAGAATAACAAAGGATTGAAATTAAATAATTTAAATACTTACGAGAGCTCATGTAACTAATGAATATATAAACCGCCCCATGTTCCAAATCTATCATGTTATTTTTATTATATTATTATTAGTATTATTAGTATTATTATTAGAAAGATGTTAGAACCCAATTCATTGTTTATTTTTGTTTAGGTGCGGGTGACACACGGGAAACGATCAACAGCTCGCACAGATTTTACTCAAATTTGTAGTGGATATTTTTGGTGACATTCTTGAGGACCATTAATCGATTGTCAACAGGGACCAATAAAGCCAATCCATGCCCAAAATACAAATACTATTTCCTGCATCCTTTTGATGCAACAAAATTATAATTCCAATCTAGAAGAAGAGTTTAATCGTATTTTTGATCACAACCACTGGATTCACCTGAAAGGGTAACGTCTAAAAAATTTGTCAAGAATAAAAATGCGAAATCATATTTTTGCTAATGTTTGTGTTTTGCCTCAGTTCCTTATGTTTTACTATTTGTTTGTTATAACTTATACAAGGATAACTTCCGATTCTGCGTTCCAATTCATGCCTTGGCGATTGGTGCAAAAGCTTACATCAAAACTTTCTAGGTCAAATCTTTCAGGCACGAGCTCAAATCTGAAATCCGAAAGTAGATTTGTTCCAAAAATTGTGTTCACGGGCCATAACCTTTCGTGTTCTTGAGAAAATTATAGTAAATCGTATTTGAACCAAATTCTAAACTAAATTACACCAACATTTTAAGGGCACAAAATGTGGGTTTTTTTAGAAGGCCTTTCTTTGTCCTGATGTTGACATCACATATGTTTTACTCTATGACAAAATGTTTCTTATATTTGGAAGAGTATAAGAAGTGGCAACACAATCTTGTCGACTGATAAAGTGGGGCATTGGTAAGAGTATCATTATTGTAACAATCATAAAAAATCCATCGCATGAATTTTTGTCATATATTCCTTACAATTACCATGGGTTAATGTTTTATACCGAACCTCATTTGAACCAAAACTCATGGATCTAATGAAACATAGATTTAAAAAAAAAAAACCTGTGATCGCATTCTATTCGTCTACTTACCAGTTGATCGCACCCCCAAGGAGACTTTGGTTGACCTTCTTCAAGTTCTTTGGGCATTTTCCTCTCTATCGGCCCGGGTTTCTAAAATAAAAAAAAAAACGATGAAATTCTCATTATTAAAACTAACACGTTTGTGTTGTCTTTTTCCATAGTGATGTATTTAGAGGCGCTAGTGCCTAAAACTGCCAATTCTGTATTATGGATACAACGACCGCCTCATGACCCAAAGGGTCCGGGGTCGAGTCCCACAGAGGCAATGGTTTGTGCAATTGGGCAAAGCACTTTCCTCGTTCTTTCTCCACCCAAGTGCTAAATGGGGAGATGTTAGGAATATTGTCCATTGAGCGCCGCCCAAAGGTTTGAGTAGGCTTGGGCATTTGTAAGGCCGATTGACATAATTCTATGTGGCATCGAACAAATAAAATAAATGTTGAAGGTTGATACATTGTGAAAGGCGCTAATAAATGTCGACATTTTTATTAGCAATATATCCCTCGGCGCCCATTTGATATATGCAATTACAAAGAACACTTTACATTTGATTAGTCAAACAAAAACATTTAACCATCAACTATATGTTTTAACTTTTAAGCCCATTAATCTACCTATATTAGAACCAATGACAAATTTTCACACTCTGTTTATATGAAATTGTATGAGAAAATGTTTTTGGGAAAGTGGACGAACCTTACAAGCATTCCGCGCTTTGCGCGGAAGGGGGGGGGGGCTCCATTCCAGCAACCATCCCCATTAAATTTTACGTGGTGGTGGTGGGTTCCCCAGGGATCCTTGCGCGGTCCAATGTTACTCATATTTACAAACCGTAAACTGATTATCATCAAGAGTAATAATAAGGTTGCGTATCATTTACCCAGGGAGTGTGTCAAAAAAAAAAAACTGTGTACAGTATGAAAGCTAATAATTCGTCTCTCAAACCATTTACCCCCATCATCTCATTGGCCTCCGAGATCCAGAGATACACTCAATTAAGGGAACGTGTGTAAATTTTAGTTGGGCACTTTCACCTCTGTTTTATCTTGTAAGTTAAGTAGGCATAAAATGTATTGAAAAGGTATTGGATTATATGGTGCATACTTCAAGAAGTGTTGAACAGATTGATTAACACTTAACGGCATGAGGAGTTTGCGCTCCATTAGTGCAAAAGGGGGGGCTCCTACATGACATTTATTTATAGGCAATTATAAAATTCAGGTTTACAATAACGATTGTGCAAGGCTAAATATCATTTTTCGTCCTCTTTTTCCATTTTATTATGTGTTTAACACACTGATTTGCCCCTAATTTACAGGCCAACTAATAAAATTTGAGAACTATTGTTGATTGGAATTGGAAATGTATATATATTTGTCAGAAGAATTAGAGCAACATTTCCATCAACGGGGTAGAAAAAACTTGGACAATGAAGTGTGTTAGTATTACTTTCTAGTAATTCGGGTTGTATTTCGATTCACACACCTTTATGGCAAGTTTTTCCAGATTTTACCACCCAAAATGTCGTAGGCTAAGACAACAATCTTCCAAGTCAGACAATTTCACTGTATTTTGAGGGGTTGTTTAGTTCATCCCACAAACATTCAAGTTGTTGTTTTGAGTAAGCTGAAACAAATATAAATTATTACGTTGACAATATATATAGGTGCATCACGATATCTGAAATGAATTGGCTCAAAAACGAAATTACACAATGATAATCGCTTACATATTCTACATTTTATTTTCTTTCTAAAGCCGATTTAACCCTGTATTGGTTGTGTAATCACTGGTGCCACATGTTTGTATTCCAAAAACAAGATAACCCCAAATGGACCTGGCCTGTAGAAGATAATATAATATAATATGTAAAACCGCCAATGGCCGGTATGAACGGATTACCCTTTTAAGGGTATGTGTACGTTTGGGGTGTTGAACAAATACATGAGTAATAGAAGCGGGAAAGACATGTTACATTATAATTCATAAGCCGTCACTGTCTGCATTGGATGGCACTTAAAGTTAGCGGACCACTGGCACACCCGATCCTCAACACAGTTCCATAACGGGCAGTTAGTTTCACACCTAGGATCCGATCAAGGGAACAGGCCTAAACCTGAACTTTGACAAATTGATAAATGAAGGAATAGCTCTTTATACCATATAAATTAAAGGAATAACCCCTTAACTTATATGAATAGCCCTTTAGTTGATGAAGGAATAGCACTTTAAACTTTTAAAAATGATGGAATAAGTCCTTTAATATTGATATTGAAAGTAAACAATGAACGGATACAAGCTATTTTAATTTGAAATAATCAAGGTATTTACCCTTTAATGGGTCAATAAAATGGAGGGAATGACTAGTTGGTAGATGATAGAATGACCCGTTAATTTAGTCCCTCAGCTGACAGACATCGAATTTAATAATCAACCTTCTGGTTTGCAAAATTCTGACATGGTCTATCTTACTCTACCAGAATTTTCTGAAGAATTCGAAAATCCATTTCTTACTCATCACGACTCGCCACTCGCCTAGGACATGGGGTGGAAAATCACTTTTTTACCAAAATGTCCATTTTTACACGAAAAACATCACAATTTGTTATTTTAAAGAGCATATATTGGTATTGGATAAGCTTTGGAGTATTTGTGGTGATCAGATAAAGGTAATTAAATATTGATGATGATCAAAGTATAATTAAATACACCTGAATCACAATAAAGGTAAGAATTGCTAAATTTTGGTGGAAATCCCATTTTTTTTTATCATTTTTAATGGATTTGTTAATTTTTCAAATGTCGTGGAATTGACAGTATTGATGGAAACTTAAATTACTAGTTATTGTAAAGAGATATATGCTTTTCAATATAAAAAGCCCTTTTTTTATTAATTTGGTGAAGTGAAACTGAAGGTGGAAACTGCCCTTTTTTACCAAAACCTAAATTTTGACAAAATAATTTTCGAAATGTGTTAATTTGTCTGGGCCATAGAAGACACATTTGACAAGCCATTGAGTATTTTGGTGTCAAATGAAGGGTAAGTAATTATTTAGGATGTCAAACTATCAATGGTAGGTTCATATCAAATCACGAATATATGTACAAAGGGCAAATTTTGTGAAAAATCCTGTTTTTTATAATTTAAATGGATTTTTTTCCGCTTTTTCACAATGTCATGAATTGATTTATTGATTGAAAACCTAAATTTGAGTAGTTCCTTGTAAAATACTCTTTTCTAACTACAAAAAGACCTTTTTCCAATGGAAAACAGTGAATTTCAGTTTTGAAATGCATTGTTACAAACCGTTATTTTTTATAAAGAAGTCTCACAAGGTGATTATTTTAGCCGTAGAAGATGCTTCAACAAGACCATTGATGTATTTTTGGATGTCAACCGAAGACTGTATTATCGTGATGATAAACCTCTAATTGAGTGCACGTGCTCGCAATATGGTTACAAAAGGCCAATTTGGTGAAATTTATTTTTCTTAATCATTTTCTTAATAGATTTTTCAAATTTTTTTTTGAATATAAGAAGATCTTTTTCTTAATGGAAGAAAGTGATATTAAGGTGGAAATGCACTTTTTTTTACCAAAACCCCTATTTTAACAAAAACCAATTCTCGAAACTGTGTTTTTGTGCCCATAGAATACCATTATGACAAGCCAATTTGTATATTTTTGGGGGGGGGTGTCAAATGAACGGTAATTAGTTATTTAGATGATCAAACCTGTATTGAGTGCAACATGCACACGAATTGGTAACAAAGGGCTTAACTCATTTGGTGCAAAACTCATAGTTTATAATTTTTTATTATATTTTAGGGATTTGGGGTCTTTTTTTTAAATGTCTTGGCATTATGTTAATGATGGGAATTAAGAGTGTTAAAGGAAAGCAATAAATATCTTTTAAATTTAATAAAACATCCCCCCCCTCTTTCAATCTGGTAAAAAAGTGAATTTCAAGGTAGCAATTGCCTTTGTTGTTTCTTTCCAAAAAAAAATAAATAGCCTTATATATCTACACACTAATCCTAAAAATGTGTATTTTGTTCATATAAGAAGTATTTACAATCCATTATATAATATTATTATTGGTGGTCAATATAAAGCGAGTAAAACTAAATTAATAGTTTCCATCGCCATTGCATGGACGGAATGAACTTCGGTACAAGACCATTTCCAGCTACACGATTAACACTATTGACTGTAAGCCTATCGTATTATTTAGGTCCTCATCTTTGAAAAGTTTTCATATCCCGCCTTTAGCACTAAGGTCATATTGCAGAGTACAAGTACCATCCAACATAGGTATGGGTGAAGTAATTCGAAAATCAGCGAGGTAAATTTAAAACTATATCAATGCCAATGTGAAGTGGTGAATATATCAGACTCAGAAGAGATATGCATTAAAGCGTATTTATTCAAGCAGCTGCATTTTAGTTTTACAACTTGTTTTAACTTGCAAATTACAGTAGTTTACCCAGCATTTTCTAAATCTGAGAACCCGGAAGTTTTGATCTGTCACCGAAACATCAAGCCTGAAATTAATGTATATTTATTAGTTATATGATGTCTGCTCAAACTGTACATTAAGCAGGGGCGGAGCGCCAGTGTAAATCAAAAGGCGGGCAAAACTTACAACGATTAACTCAGCTATAGGTGACAAACACGCTAGTTTATATGCAGCCTTATATTGCTTACCCCCGTTTTTTTTCTGAAGTTTGTGTGAAAACTCTCGGGCAAGGCAAGCCTCCAACGCTTGCCACCTCGGGAGGGCCCCTGAATGACATGCACATAATCGTGTGAGGAGCTCAAAGGGATTACATTTAGAGACCACAGTACCCTCATACTTGGAAGGGTTGAAACCAACCATGTCTGGAAAGCCTACATAAGATATCTCTGAAGAAAGACAAGGCCAAATTGGACTTAAGCTGCAGGTTTTATTCCCCACACTTGCTTTTCAGTGAAGAAATGAACTCCGCAAGATAGCATACAAATTTCAACCTTGTTGTTGAACAAAGACACGCTGAAAAATCAATCAAAGATGATATCAAAGCAAGAAAGTCGAAGCGTCAATAGGAATGCATCTCCAGACCCTCGCCTCTCTGCAGATGATTTTGCGGTCACTGCGGACCACTTACATGTGCTCAAGACTTTTGCTTTTCTTTGCTGGAAGTTGACTTCTGCCAGGGTTTTGGGTTTTTTTTTTTCTCAATGCTAGATTGAGTATATGACTGTCAATGATGATCAAGCAATCGCCTATTTTCAAAGATCTATACTGAGCTCAGGGAGAATGGCAATTTGAAGATTATGCTGAATTGTGTGTTGCGGATAAGCTCTACCACATCTGAAAATCTGGGATCTCCAAGTCTACAAAAATTTGCCTTCTTTCAGAACTAGTGGAAAGAAAATGGGCATTCAAGATAGCCTTACGACCACATATACGAGGCCTCTTAGGCAGTGCAGGTCCATCGCTGGGAGAAACAAAAAAAACTGGGCTCAAATATATGGCGACATCCCTCCAATTTCATCCACTGTTGCTCTAACATTGACCCTAAAATCTCGATTCTGTCCTTATGGGGCTTCTGGTTTATCATTTGCAGGGTATGGTAGGATATCCATTACTTGTTTACATACATGCAAAAATCTTGAGTTTGATGATTTTTCGATTTGCTGATTTAGCAAATCGCTGATGTGTCTTTAAACCTACAGTTGATTCATCAATAATTAACTTCATCAATAATTAAATATTTCCAAACAAAACATATAAGGGCCTCTCGAATGCTATGGACGCCAAAATACACATTTTGAGGGCTTTTGTGTAAAAATAAAAGTTTTGGTATAAAAGCATTTTCAACTTAAAATTTCACTTTCCATGAAAAGGCTTTTTATATTCATCATAATAATATTATTATTTTGAAAATTTGTATAAATAGTTTAAAGGAGAATTAGTGTTAGCTGAAAATAACATCCATTCCACCACATTGAAAAAGAATCTCCATAAAAACGTATTTTTAAAAAAATTACCCAATTTAGTGCTCCGAAAATGCGAGTGCATGTGCCATCAATTAGAGGGTTGAAATCTCCAATAATAAAAAACCTCCGAATTTGACACCAAAAATACACAAGTGTGTTAAATGCATCTTTTAGGGCAAAAATAACATTTTGAGATTACTTAAAAAAAACCCTTAAGAAAACCAATTAAATTTTCACTTTCTTCCATTGAGAAAAGATCTTGTTATTATCACGAAAAATATTTATTCGTACATAAACTACTCAATTAGGTTTGGAAGCACTAACAGCAATTCCATGACATTTGATTGAAAAACGAAAAAATCTAAAAACAAATGATTAAAAACAGGATTTTTCACCAAAATTCGACGCGTTGATCTATATCGTGATGCATGTGCACTTTAAGTTGTAGTTCGATTGATAATCATAAATAAAATTACCTTTATTGACACCCAAATAATCCAATTGGCTTGTCAAATGTGTCTTCTATGGGCACAAATTCACATTTTAAAAAAAACACTTTTTGTGTAAAATTAAGTTTTGTGGTAAAAAAGTGCATTCATCTTTTTTTCATTTTTCCATTGAAACAAAGGGCTTTTCTATTAAAAAAGAATATATGTTCTCACACTATGAAATTTAAGTTTCCATTCTATAATATCAATTCCACGACATTTGAAAAATGAAAAATCAAAAAAATGATAAAAAAGGGATTTTCACCAATTTAGCCTTCTACCTATTTGCATTTCATATGTTATTTAATTATACTTTGATCTTCATCAATATTTAATTACTTTCATCAGACCCAAAAATACTCAATAGTTAGCCATACCAATTATGCTTGAAAATACCAAATCTTGATGATTTTATCTGTTTAAAATAATATAAAATGGACATTTTTGGTAAAAAAAAGTGCATTTTCACCCCCATGTCCAGCGAGTGGAGTAAGAAATGGATTTTCGAATTCTACAGAAAATTCTGAGTTAGATAGACCATGTCCAGAATTTGGCAACCAGACAGGGATCTTAAATCGATTGTCGATGAGGGATAATTGGTAAATGAAGAGGAGAAACGAC
>JAMKCH010026018.1:0-48695 GCA_023653785.1 Ophioderma brevispina
TTTTACCACCCTCTTACCAAGCTTTTTTTGGTAACACTGTTTACCAAGTGGGGGTGGGTATGATGCAAATGGTTAATGAAACATAATTTAATTAGCATTTTGTTTATGATAGAACATAAGGTGCACCATACATGGAGTAATCATAAAGGTCAAAGGTCACGGTTATGTGCAAAATGACTTTTGTCATGGTTATGTCCATGGGATTGGTGGTCAACGGGGATCACCATATTGCAATAAAATGGGATAAAGCGCTAACAATCATCCGGACAAACAGAGGCACACTTCCGTATTATTTGATCACCGATGGCAATTGGATTTTTTTGGTTATCACTGAGAACAATTTCCTTATGATCCCCATAGAGGAGACTAGTACCTAGGGAGCAGACGTGGTTTTTTCGGGCCACCTCTGCTGTCACAGAAAGTTGTATACCAAAATGTTCCTTGAAGTCTGAAGAATACAACTGGGTGGGTCCATTTTGCAGACCTGGATGTTTAAAAGTGACCTTTGACCCCAGAGAAAGGTCAACCCTCTTTTCCACTTATTTCAGAAAAATATGACAAAATGTCTAAAACAACCTACTGAAAATTGTGTAAAGAAACACCTCTTTATGAACTATACAATTGACACTTGTACATTTCATGGTTAAGATATAAATTCAAAAATAATTTCATACAATTTGAAGATCAGGTTAAGCCTAACACCAACACCCCCACCCTTATCCATAGTTACCCACACCCCAATTTGCATCCACACCCGCATTTGATTACTATGTAAAAAATTTACCTTTGACTATTTTTGACCATTTTTACCAAAAAAAGTAATTTTTGCATGGGATTTTTTTAAAAAAAGGTTTAATTGACATTAAAAGTATATCAATGTATCGAGATGATGTTAGATTAAAAAAGTAAATCACAGCACCTTTCTGTGACCTACGGATTTGACCTATGACCCCTTGAAAACATCACAGGCCAGCATTAAAATGAAACGATTTGAGTGATTTTGGCCCTTGTCAATATTTTTGACTAAAATTGTCAATTTTTTCATCATTTTTAATCAAATTCTTTATTTTTTTTATTTTGTGATATATTATCCTGATTTTATTGGTTTACAACAGCACGTTTTTTTTTTGGTGTAGTTGTAGTTTCATCAGGTGGGGCAGTTACCATGGCAAAACACAAGTTTACAACCTTATTTTAGCCAATTCTTCAGTCACTGAAGGCTAAAAAATGGGTGTAAATTGGCTGTTGCCATGGTAACTGCCCCACTTGAGAATTCTACAACTGGTATTAAATTAAAGTTCTTGTATATTTCCATAACACATCAGGTTGTAACGAAATGTTTTATAATCAAAAGGGCGATGTCAATAACAATTATGAAAAGTTTGCAATTTTGGGCCAAAAGTGGAGAAAATGACCAAAATTGTGCCTTTTCTGTCAGTTTCTAGACATCGTAAGTCAAAAACCGTAGGTCACAGAGAAGTTTTGTGATTGACTTTTTGTTCAAAACATTCATCTGAATACACCGGTATACATTTTGTGTTGATTAAATCATTTCCTAGAAATATCCAGGGTAAAAATTACTTCTGGGGGTGGAAATGGGCCCAAATCAGTAATGGACAATATTTGACATTGCAGTCATATGTGGGTGTGGACAGAAAATGGGTGTGGGTGTCTATTGGTGAGGGTAAGGTTGCTACTTCTTTGCTTAAATCAAGTGGTTTATTGCAAAAATTATTCCTAGGTTCTTTTGAACATGAATTACACAAGTGGTTGTTGTATAATTCAAATAGGAGGTGTTTCTTTATTGTTTTTCAAGAAAAGAATTTCGCCTTAAATTTCACATTTGGTGAAAAGAGGTTTTGACCTTTGTCCTTTCTGTGGGTCAAAGGTCACTTTAAACATCCACATCTGCAAGATGGCTCACCCAGATTTTATTCCACAGACTTTCAGGAACATTTTGGTATATGAATTGTTGTGACAGCAGAGGTGTCCCAAAAAACCCTTAAAATCAGGCCTTTGCTCCCTAGCATCATAGGAATGATATAGCAAAAAATAGAAATGAGAAGGCCATAACCAACAGTTAATGTGGACTAAATATAGTGACCTAAATTGTAATGATTGACTCCGCAATTATGCACGTGCACTCTTTCGCTGTATCGCCATTTTTCTAATTTAAAACCAA
This sequence comes from Ophioderma brevispina, assembly GCA_023653785.1. Classification (NCBI taxonomy): domain Eukaryota; kingdom Metazoa; phylum Echinodermata; class Ophiuroidea; order Amphilepidida; family Ophiodermatidae; genus Ophioderma; species Ophioderma brevispina. Next base: position 2,183 of record JAMKCH010026018.1, read on the forward strand.
TGAAATGTCAGTGCTCATATATTCCATTATTAATATTAAAGTGAATCCTTTTATCCAGGTGATTTATCTGTTTGGGTGTATTAAATGAAATGGCGATGTGCCAAAATCTCTGCATTATATTACTGAGGCACGTTTTCGCTTCCCCCCTGATTGTAAATAATAATAATCTAATAATAATAATAATAATAATAATAATAATAATGATGATGATAATAATAATAATAATTGTTTTTAAACGCACATTGTATGGAAATGCTCACATTGAGTAATACGGAAATCGCATGGCTGAATCTGCTGAAGAGCCTAATAAAAACATTTTTGTTGCATGGGCCTTTACTATTTATTAACGCCTTTCTGAGCGGAATGGTTTTGTTCAGTTGTCCGTACGGCATTCGGAATTAGTCCAGAGTCCGTTTTACAAACAAACCCGTGATTATATTACAACAACAACAAAAAAAATAGATCGCATTTTGAATGGTACAACCGATTTTCATTTTCTTCATTTACCCCATTAATGACTAGAGTTTTGTTTTAAAAAATCAAACGACAAAGAGGTTTTTAGAGGGAGTGCGCATTACCTTATACACTTAACACTTAAGTGCCTAAGGTGTTTTCACTCACGTCGGTCCCTAAGGAAAACACTTTCCCGATGGAATTTTCAAATGAAACTCATCCCACCTTTGAGGGGGCATAAGACAAGGCCAAAGATGCAATATAAATGAGTTCCAGTTTTTCGTCTGGAAATTAGGGGCAAATCATTGTTTTCGAAATGCGTCAAAATCGGTCAAAAAGTAACATGATGTTTCCGCGACCCTGCTTCCACACCATAGACATTGCAAATCATTTTGATGTTTATATCTGCTCTAGAAGGACCAATTTACATATATTTAACCCAAACATTAACATTGTGTACATTCTTGTATTTTTCGTGAGGGCAGTCATTTTTGCCATAGGTTTGTACAGCAATGGCGCGCAGTCGCTCGATGACGGAAATGCTTCTTTTCAGCAAAGGGTTAATTTTTTTTTCTGATTATGTATTTTGTTTTATACAATACATAAGCAGAAATATTTCTTTCTGGCAACAGGGTTTGGCTAATTTTTAATTTTTAAAATCACACTCCCGTTGGTGCCTAATTATCTCATTAACGGGCGAGAAATTTTAGCAATTTTTCTTATGGAAAAAGCGCATCGATAAGTTACACAATTACAAAAAAATTAGAGTTCGAAGATATTTTTCACGAGTGAGATATCGCCGAAAAACAAATCTGGGTACTATGCAACCCCCCCCCCCCCCCTGATTTAGCAACTTAAGTGTTAAGGATTAAAGGGAAACAAACCCTAAAATTAGATCAGTATATGTTTATATACATACACGACGGTTCGAATAGAACCTATCAAACCTATTCCCTAAAAAAATAAAAGTATTATTTCAGTATTCATGGATGTATCCATTTTGACTTTTAGACTAAGGGGCGTGGACCAAATAACCAACTGTATAACAAATTCTGTTGTCCCCATCGGGGGGCTAAGGGAAAACCAAGTGTAAATTCATAATAAATTATTACAATCACATAACTGTCTGTTCCCGCACATAAAACTGGCACATTTCTTAAAAATAAATTTTTTTTTTTTTTTTTTTTTTAATTTAAAACCAATGAAATGTCAGTGCTCATATATTCCATTATTAATATTAAAGTGAATCCTTTTATCTAGGTGATTTATCTGTTTGGGTGTATTAAATGAAATGGCGATGTGCCAAAATTTCTGCATTATATACTGGAGTGCACGTTTCGATTCCCTGATGGTAAATAATAATAATAATAATAATATTAATGAAAATAAATAATAATAATAATGATGATAATAATAATAATAATTGTTTTTAAACGCACATTGTATGGAAATGCTCACATTGAGTAATACGGAAATCGCATGGCTGAATCTGCTGAAGAGTCTAATAAAAACATTTTTGTTGCATGGGCCTTTACTATTTATTAACGCCTTTCTGAGCGGAATGGTTTTGTTCAGTTGTCCATACGGCATTCGGAATTAGTCCAGAGTCCGTTTTACAAACAAACCCGTGATTATATTACAAAAAAAAAATAGATCGCATTTTGAATGGTACAACCGATTTTCATTTTCTTCATTTACCCCATTAATGACTAGAGTTTTGTTTTAAAAAATCAAACGACAAAGAGGTTTTTAGAGGGAGTGCGCATTACCTTATACACTTAAGGATTAAAGGGAAACAAACCCTAAAATTAGATCAGTATATGTTTATATACATACATGACGGTTCGAATAGAACCTATCAAACCTATTCCCTAAAAAAATAAAAGTATTATTTCAGTATTCATGGATGTATCCATTTTGACTTTTAGACTAAGGGGCGTGGACCAAATAACCAACTGTATAACAAATGACCTGTGTGGTCCCCATCGGGGGCTAAGGGAAACCAGTGTAAATTCATAATAAATGAAAATGACAATCAACATACGTCCCCTGTCCCGCACATAAAACTGGCACATTTCTTAAAAATAAATTTTTTTTTTTTTTTTTTTTTTAATTTAAAACCAATGAAATGTCAGTGCTCATATATTCCATTATTAATATTAAAGTGAATCCTTTTATCTAGGTGATTTATCTGTTTGGGTGTATTAAATGAAATGGCGATGTGCCAAAATTTCTGCATTATATACTGGAGTGCACGTTTCGATTCCCTGATGGTAAATAATAATAATAATAATAATATTAATGAAAATAAATAAATAATAATAATGATGATAATAATAATAATAATTGTTTTTAAACGCACATTGTATGGAAATGCTCACATTGAGTAATACGGAAATCGCATGGCTGAATCTGCTGAAGAGTCTAATAAAAAACATTTTTGTTGCATGGGCCTTTACTATTTATTAACGCCTTTCTGAGCGGAATGGTTTTGTTCAGTTGTCCATACGGCATTCGGAATTAGTCCAGAGTCCGTTTTACAAACAAACCCGTGATTATATTACAAAAAAAAAATAGATCGCATTTTGAATGGTACAACCGATTTTCATTTTCTTCATTTACCCCATTAATGACTAGAGTTTTGTTTTAAAAAATCAAACGACAAAGAGGTTTTTAGAGGGAGTGCGCATTACCTTATACACTTAAGGATTAAAGGGAAACAAACCCTAAAATTAGATCAGTATATGTTTATATACATACATGACGGTTCGAATAGAACCTATCAAACCTATTCCCTAAAAAAATAAAAGTATTATTTCAGTATTCATGGATGTATCCATTTTGACTTTGGAGTGGCGGTGTGAAAGTAATTTTAGTCCACCGAGAGCCACATTCCGGGATCCTTCGGAATAAAGCAAGGTTCCCAACCTGGGGGTCGCGACCCTTTTTGGGGTCGCGGACCCTTAAGAAGGGGGTCGCGAAGTTGATTTAAATGAAAATGAAAGTACTTGTACAAAAGGCAGGAACGGAATTGGTTAATAATATAATTTAACTTAATATAAATAACTATGTCAAGCAAGCCATACTGAAGTTGCAGTGTTTGAATCAATTGAATTTGTATTTGATTAGTAAAATTTCCGCGCTCTTCGCGCGCAAATCATTATAAATTGTCAAAAGACTGGTCAAAGATTTTGCAGTGTTTGATTAAACGATGAATTCGGAAAATCAGTATCAATTGTCACGACAGACGTTTCAAAACCCAAAATGAACACACGATGTAAGACGATGGTAATGAAATCATTGTATATTTGACACTTCGTTCGCACTTGTTTTAGGAATGGAGGAGACCATTCCCTAAGAATGCCACAACCGATTTTTTTTTAATTAAGGATTGCCCTTGCTTCCCTGCCATCAGTAGATACAGAAGCTTGGTAGATATCAAAACGCCTTGGGCAAGCCCTTCTATTGGCTTAAAAAAATGGCTTGCCGGACTTTACTCCACAACACCTGCAATTTTTTCTTGACTGGTCAAAGTTCTTTTTGATATTATTTTTTTTTTTTTTTTTTTTTTTTTCGCGCAATGGGGGTCAAGAAACTGGGTCTCGGGACAAAAAGGTTGGGAAAAACAGGAATAAAAGCATGAAACGGATGTTGCGTGAAAGTCTACTTTACCGTTGTAGCCGGACTTATGGGTACGGCGACTATAATTACTCCTACCGCGGTGCGGAAAGTAGTACCCACGATGTGTCTGTGTCACAGCTGGACAAGATTTAACGATATCAGTCCCCCATAGTGAATGTGGTAAAGAAACTATCCAAATAAATCAAAAACCAAGGGTTTATGGAGAATTTTTGCATCAGAGGGTCAGTAATGTTGTTTTACATCAGCATCCCTCCTCTAGGTCTAAACGCATGGAACCTATAAGAAATGAGCATTTCTATCTGTAGTTTCCCACGGTGCTACGTCACTCGGCTGTCTAATTTAAAGGGGGATGGCCCGATTTAGTAGATGAAATTTTCATCTTGATAGGATGAACTTCACCCCAAAAAAGCCATCTGTAATTTTTCGCGCTGATATTTCAATAAGTTTTGATGTGAGACTCTATATAAACGTGATTTTGTAAGTCCCATAGAGTGCTGTGTAAAAATTAATATTGGTCGACCAAAATGGCAATTTCGCTCTTAACTTCTAAACTAAAACATTCTTTAGCCCTAAGATTTCACAGAGTAAAGAGAAATTAGTAGCTTTCTTCTGATACCAAAATTTGGACCAATTACGGTTAAATTTGGGGAGGCACGGGGACGGGCTATAGCGACCGGGCCATGGACCTTTAATATGCACGCTTGTACTTTCCGCACCGACCGTACCGGAACTCTTTGGTGGGCCGAGGCTACGTCATCCAAAGTCAAAATGGATTCATGATAACACGATAATAGTAAGTAGATTTACAAAATAAGTGAGATTCTCGATAAGGGTTGTAGGTCTGCCATTCACCGTGAGAGAGAAGAGGAATTATTTTACTGGCCACAGGTAAAAAGAAAAAGTTTATGACCTCACACAATGTATAGTAATGTAGCTAGTCAATAAATGTTGACCTAAAATACATTAATTCCACATCTAAGATAGCTTGGGGGGGTATTTCAATTGAAGTATCAGGATGTGAAAACACCAGCAATTATTTGGATATAAGTTGCCTTGCAAACTATAGTCATTATCACAAAATTGGAGAAATAATGCATTTTATATCAATGCACACATAACACAACTAAATTTTTATTTGGCCATCAAAATGGGCTAACCTTGTATAGAGAGATTAGCGACAAAAGGGGATTTGACATCTCGGCCAACCATGGCATAAAAGTCCTATCATTAACAGACCATTGTAGACACTGAATGCATCATACTCCAATAAGCCGATTCTGTACAGTACTTTGTGCCATGGACACAATATGTTTGTAATGCTGACAAAGGCGTAGTCTCCTCATGGCCGGGGTTTGAACCCCATATCAATATCACCCCTATATTCAAGAACTCTCACTTAATTTTAAATATACTACTTGTATAGCTCTTTTAATTTTGATAGCAATTACTCCTATATGGAGTACTACATGTTTATGTATATGGGGGTCCCCAATAGATAAGTTCCCCCTAAAAGTCGAGGACATTTTGTTGCATAACTCTGGGGCATAACTTCACTTAGAACTGGATGTTTTGAAAATTTCAAAAGGTTTGAAGAGAGGAAAAAATTGGCTCTGCCACAAACGTCGTTGCTTTTCAAAAAAATGGCATCAACATACACTCCCTTTTTCCAAAAAGATGCTTATTGAAACGTGGGGCACTTTAACCGTATTCAAAGGTCTAAAGTCAAGGAAGTATCAATTTACAACAACGACTTCATTTTCTTCCGTTATATTCATTGCGGTCTGAAGTAAATAAGCTTAAAACATGAACGAATAGGCAAACAAATGAACATAAAAGACAAATAAGCAGACAAACAAACAATGAGATGAGATTTGAGTAAATGTGAAGCAGATCGACATATAAAGGAGAACTGGCTCAACGCGGTGGAATTATCCAGCGAGCATTGAACCACATTCATCAACAGAACATTAGCAAATTGGTAAACAGCACTAAAATGATTTCATCAGTGCAGATGGAAGAAACATTGACTATTGAGTCTCACCCTGAATGACAAAACAATTAAGCTTATTTGATTTGAAACAGGCATTTCAAACATTACCTCTTTCTTTCATAAAAAGACCAATATGCAAAGAAAAATGGCTATTTAAAGCTTACACCTCATTCTTTATTTCCTACAACATAATTTTTGGAAAAGGGGAGTGTGTTTTGATGCCAAAGGTGTTGTTTGAAAAGCAACGACTTTTGTGGCAGAGCCAAATGTTTCCTCTCTTCAAAACTTCAAAAGTGAAGTAATTAAATAGTAAGAAAATTCTATGGAGATGTGGTAGGCCACTGGTGCCATGAAATTCTTTATTAGTCATATAGCAGGTTCATGTAGAAACCTACGGTAAATTACACGTTATAAGAAAATTAAAAAAATCCCTAAAACACAATGGTTAGAGATGTTTAAATTTGGGCTTAATAGGTAATATATCTCATGATTGACCAATTAAAGAAACCAGCACAAATGTAGTTGAATCAACATGGTTTTCAACAAAAGAACTTTGATATTTTGAGGTTGAGCGCTTAGAATTAGGAATTTAAAAAAAATGCGCACGTAAGTTTTCAAGCCACTCATCAGCTTTAAGACAAACTAAATATATTTTTTGGCCTTACCGGGAACATCATGGCGTCCTTGATATAATTACGCACGCTATATCACATCTATTGCGATGTCGAAATGAAAACACTGCCGCACGGCAAAATTGACAAGTAAATGTGTATGATATTTAGCTGTAGTTTGCTGGCTTCAAAAGGTAGGTTTATATAACTTTCTTTTTAAATGGTCTTGTTTATACCGGTCGTTGAACGCCACTGGTATCTTTATTTCAATATATCTACAGCGGCGGAGGGGGAATGGGATCCTCCGTTTTTTGAAAGGGGGCCCCCGCTTTTGGAGGGGCCTGGCCTGACCGCTTTTAAAAGGTTTATCATGATACACGACGGGTTTATCACGACAACACTCAGTCATTTTTTTTTTCAATGTTATTATCTGACGTACGTACAAATGAGAAAATAATTGAATTGATACACATGGGATAATCGAGTCCAATTTCTGGATTTGTCACATTATTTTTTTTTTCTTTCCAAATTTGGGATACTTTTATTTAAACTGGACTGGCATTCCAAATCTGATTCTTCTGCCTACAACAAGCACAATGTTGGATAATCGATTACTAATGCAAACACTCCGCTCAATGCATTGGATTTATAAATAACAGCTGGGACAAGTATTTATCATATTATAATTGGCAACCACGGAAAATTAAATTCTGCATAAATAATTTGTTCGTCTGTGTGCCGGGGGAGAAATGGATGAATAACAAAAGAGAATCAATACAAATCTCGTCTGACACCAGCCAAATTTTCTGCATTTTGAACACTGGTTCACTGGGTGAAACTCTATTTCTACCTGTATTTTTAGTAAAACCTTGGAACTCATTTCGTGTGTGTGTGAATGCTAATAGTCTTTGAACCCTATGTGGTACAAATTGAAATCAGTAATTTGATATTGAAAAATAGTAACAAAAATTTGATTTTTACATAATTCGTGTGGGTGGTCTTACATACTCTCCAAAGATAGAATTAAACGTGCCCTAATAAGGGTAAAATCTAACTTATTAGTGGAAATTGGCTTAAATTTAAGCTATATGCAATTAAATGGGGCTTCGCATTTCATTGTGCAGCTATTTGTCTTCCTTCTTACAAAGTTTTCATATGAAATATCACACATTCTGCTTGTTTCTTTGTTTGTTTGTTTCTACCGAATCACCAATACTACCTTTAATGGAAGCAAAAATCGCAAAAAGGATTTCTTACACCATTGGACTTACACAAGACCTTATACAATGTTGTCTAAGTTGTCCTTTTTTCGGGGTTGTAACAATTAGCGACCCTGGGTCACTAGTGACCCCGATGAATTCATCAGACTTGTACGGAATAAACTGCATAATTGCTTATCGAGTATTGATTGGCAAATTCTATTCAGACTTGCATACAGGTCAGAGGTCAGATATCAAATGTCACATGACATTAAAATTTATGGAAATGTCCGTGAAATTTTGGTTATCCTCTGCTCATTTCCCATGTGTATTAAATGCAAAATGCAGACATTGCAAGAAAAATAACTATCCACGAAACATACATGAAATGAATGCAAAGCTACTCTCAGTCGCTCAATGCTATGAATAGTCAGTGAGATATGGTCCAAGTTATGGCCTGACCGTAAAGTTGAGTATGGACACAATTTTTTTGGCTGAAAATGATAGATTAGGGTGTGTAGAATAAGAATCTGCCGGGTGCCACCTTGGCATCTTTGAGCATTTTGAAAAATCCAAGATGGCGTCGCCATAAATGATAATTATCTATTCAACCCTATATTATCAAACTATGGAGTTACTAGATATACTATAGGATCCAATGAACAAGTGTATGGCACTTAACATTAAGTCATACTTCAAATTGAAAATGGAAGCCAAATCTAATAATTTATATGCACTATAAGAGCAAATACCTGCGATAAAAAATAAACATGAACATTATGTTGTTAGACACAATAAATGTATTTCTGATACTTTTAAAGTCGTAACATGACGTCAATCAATATGGCAACCAAAATCGTGAATATCTACAAAAAAAATTAACACAAATTTCTAAATATTACCTTCATATAAAAATGTTCCTATGGTATTTTGACAACTTTGCACCATATTAGTTTTATTTCGATTTTGGCGTATTTAAAACAAATCGAAATGTATGTTGTACATTGGTTAGGATCAAAGGTACATTTCTAATGTCATTCACACATTGATTTGGATTTGAAGACTGTAATACTTATAAATTTGTGTCAAACATTTTTTGAAGATGTTCACGTTTTTGGCTTCCCTAATCTATCATTTTCAGCAAAAAAAAAAATGTGTCCATACTCAATTGTACGGTCACATGAACGTTCTACTTGACTAAACTCTGTCATATACTACATTCAAATTTACTTCATAGGCAATCACCAACATACAATGCGGAAAATACCTAGACAGTGAGCAAACTAACACAGAATTTGAACTCAACCTACTTTATAGTCATGTTGTATGCTCATAGCACGTTTCAAACACATATTCAATAACGCGCAGCGTACAGCAATTATGGTTCTGAATCACATAAAAGCAACGATACATAAAGACATTTAAGGACAAGCACCATTTGAATAAAAAATCCCACGTTTCCTGTGCGTTAGATAGAGACCTGAAAAAAATACACGATGAAAATTAAACTTCGGCCAATTTTCAGCAAAATAAATGTTAATTTACTGGTATATTCGTAGATATCAAGTTTCTTAAATTATTTATTCACGAACATAGGTTAGTTTCACTAGTCCTGTGGATTTGCTTATGTGACGCGATCAAGTTACATGAGTCGTAAGTTATAGACAAGTCAAATAATAAAGTGACGTGATGTAGCTATATCTTGACTAAGTCCGTTTTTTAGTTTGATATGGTGGGGTAGACTTCTTTGTAGTCATTATATTGATTTTTATTAGTCTATGGATGAAACATTTCAAATGAATAATACACTCTTTGAAAAAAACGGGAAAGGTAAACTTTGAGCATGTCATTTTTTAATGCGGAACGTTCCAAATTCATCCGTTCTCACAAAACTATAGAGAGAGCGTCCTTTTCTTATCCGGCGATGTCCTTCAATCAAAACAAGAGTGCTGGTAATGATAACGTTGATAATCTTATACTAAAGAAAGTGGATAAAGAAATTGATACACCGCTTACAATAATATCTAATTTATCTGTATCGCCTGGAGTCGTTCCTGAAAACTATAATTGTTTGTGGTTTTCCTCAAGGATCAATTTTGGATCCTCTTCTTCTATCTGTTTAATGATATACTGCTTCTCACTTTATTGATTTTGTATTACTCTCTAACGATATCACTCTACCACTATTCTCTACTGGCACCAGGCAAATTTTACTATATCTATAGTAAAATAAATGTCGTGAATTTGAATTGAATGAAGTTAGCAATAATGATTCAAAGCAAACAAGTTATTAGTTAACGCTACCAAACAAATTACATAATGTGAAACCCATGTTTGTTCTGGCTATCTTGCGCCAAATATAAGTTCTTTTGACAAATGCGATTTTTTTTTATGATTCGTTAAAACATTAATTTTATGTTGTTATATTTCCTTTTCTTTTAATACGCAACCAATATTAGCACAATGGCTACAACTGTTGTCCAAACAAACTACCCTCAACCGAGTGGATATCCACCGCAACAACCGACAATTGTTCAAGTAACAGCTCCGCAAATGGGAACGGCATCTAACACTACCACGCCAGGGCGAATTCAAAGGTGGGTGTGTACATTTAATTTTTACACCATGTAGGGGGACTGCTCTTTTTCTGTACGACATTTTTTTCTTACCAAGCCGTGTGCGTAGCGTTTTTCTAGCGTTTTTCTTCTGTTAACATCGCTAGCAGATGCATTGAACAATTCGTCGCCCACATCACATTCTGTCGTATTTACAAAACACGTTTTCCGAGAAAATCGCAATTCAAAATCTACCGGAACATTTCATGTCTATATGGTTAAAAGGAAGCAAAAAAGAAACTTTAATGTTTTGAAGAAAACATTTTGAAGTCAAATATTTATCATAAACGAAACTTAAAACTACAATAATGTTATCTTAATTGTGCTACAGAGTTATAAGTCTGTATGTGAAAGCAATAATGATGTAATATTTCAAAATACGCGCTTATTACGCCGTTATTTTTCAATGTACGTAAAATACATCACTATGTGAAAATCTTGTTTACGTACTTAGGATAGATATACGTCAAAATAGATCTGTATATGACAGAAATCGTTTATTTTGAGATCGGCAAAATAAAACGCTACATGAAACACGTGTAAATGAATGGCGATTTTAAAATACGACATGTGAAATGTGGATATGATGATTTTGAGGAAAAGGGCAAACATCTATAAATATTAACTAATTATTTAAGCAACTTTACCTTTTGAAACTTTGTAGATTGGTAGAACTCGATGAACTAAGTGATTGGGCGAAATTGCGCAAAAACCTTACGAAATACGGCAATATGTGATGCGGATGAAGAATTGGTGACCAGACACATGTCAAATGACGTTGGCCCCTCTCAAAGTCATAGGGGTCACATGGATCCAAAGTGTAATTTTGCTTCAAATGTTTTTTTTTACTACAGATACGTGATGGTGACAGACAGTGTCATTTGACTTAAATAAATAATAATAATAATTTTAATTTATAAAGCGCTATAATAAAGTATCTAAGCGCTGAACATAATCACACAAACACACCAAAAATACAGTTTCTTTATCTCTATATTAATGAAATACGATATAAACTTAATAAAAAATCTAATGATATTAACATTTCTATTATTAAAAAAGAAAGAAAGAGGTTCAGCATTTGATCAATTTGCCACCCAAACTAACCCACTCTGATTCTGATGAAATAAAGTATGTCTTCGGTCTAGTTTTAAAGTGGAAACAGTTGGCGCATTTCTATCATTCACCGGGAGGCTGTTCCACATACGTGGAGCTGCAATGGCAAAAGTCTGGTAGCCATACAGAGTCTTACTTCGTGGACCAGCACTAAGAAGGGCGTAGAGAAATACTTGGATTATAATCCGAGATAATTGTTCCTTGAGGTACTTGGGAGCCATACCCTTTCGGATCTTATAGGTAATGAGTAAGAGTTTGAAACGGATGTGGTCTTTAACTTTTAGCCAGTGCAGTTTGTTCAGAACAGGCAAAATGTGATCATATCGGTTTGTCAAAGTGACAAGTCTATGTTGTAAAGGTGCAATATAACTAATAGGAAGAGCACACAGTCTAATCTGACACAAACGCATGAACCAAGCGTTCTGTGGTAGATTGTTCTAAATACCTAAGGATCCGTTCAATCTTGTAGATTTCAAAAGACCCATAGCGTGCGATGTTCTTAATGTGATCTTTCATTTGACGTATCCTATCCAGTGTAACACTAAGATCCTTAACAGAGTCTGCAGTGTTGATTCTGGCATCACCGATAACAATAGCTTGCAGGAGCGCGATGCTTAGAATGAAAATGCACTATCGCCGTCTTTGAATCATTCAGCATAAGCCCATCGGTGATGACCCAAGATCTTACATCAGAGATACAACTTTCCAATTTGTTAATACCTTCAGATGTCTTGGGTGACTGCAGTCTGGGGCTTCTGGGGACGAGGCTATTAGCGATCGGGTCATGGAACTTTAAACCATTGTAGCACAGTGCCCCCAATGTAGACGCTCAAACAAGATGGAATGGGTGATGGTGTAAAATGCGGCAGAATAATCAAGCAAAATTGAAACTGCTTCATTGCCCTTAATTGTCTAACGCCAAAAGCAGATCATTCCCTACATGAAGCATAGCTGTTTCAGTTGAATGGAACTGGCGATATGCTGATTGCATATCAGAATAAGGGCCATGTTTATGCAGATAGACTTTCAGTTAAGATGATACTGCTTTCTCGAGTATTTTGGAAATAAACATAAAGTTCGCAATTGGCCGATAATTTTTCAGATCATTAACATCAGATCATGTTTTTGATAAATTGATGGTACAATCCCAGAACTCAAAGATTCGTTGATAATTGTGTTGTTATAAGGAACCAAGATGTCTAAACAATCTTTCAATAGGGATGTTGGCATAGGGTCCAAGTCGCATGTCGATGAAGATGATTGCATAACAAGATCCCGAACACAATCCTCTGTCACTGGTTCAAACGCAACAAAACTGCTTGTGCAGTTTCCAGCCACATTAAGACTTATCTTTGGCAGAACCATATTATCCAGCTTGTCACGTATTGCATCAACCTTTCATGGAAGATTGAGGCAAATTTATTTGCCAAAGTTCTTGCGCACGTGTGGTCAGAAAGTGTACCCAATGCATTCAAGGAACACCAACGCGCGCACATACTACAGTAATTTTCTGGTACAATTCCCTGTATGATATTGATTAACGAATTGTAATGAACAATTACTTCATTTATAGGTATAACAAAAAGGCCGGATTTGTCACCGGAATTATGCAAATAATTGTCGGCGGACTTCTGGTTAATTTTGGAGTCGCTGCGGTGTGTCTTGGATCTGTGTACCGAGTTTGCTGGAGTATCTGGGGAGGAATGTGTGTAAGATGTACATGAATCTCAGTTCTAAATTAAAGATGCAAAGAGGGATTTCAAGGCACCCGTGTCATACGCGGTGATTTCATATAGATTCGACCTCTATATATTTCTTAATTAACTTACACCTCTGGCTACAGAATGTCTTAAAGTGAAAACAAAAGATGAATTTGATTTTCACTATAAAAAAAGGTTGAATTTCTTATTTTCTCCAAAAAGGAAATTAAAAATGTCAAAATAATTCTCAGCTTTTACTTACAGATATGAATATGTGAAATCTCTCGTTGCACTTTTAATCCAGATAAGGCCATAAACACTAGGTAGGGAGCGTTATAGGAGAAGGTACCTCATCTGTGGTTTAGGAACTGATATCCCGGATAAGAAATCGTAAATGATATCATAGGGTAATGCTCCGTATCTATAGTTAAGGCAAAAATAAGAAATTTATGCTTCTATATGCGCAGCGAAAACACCTATTAAAGCTGTAGCAAGTTGCCCTGCATTTAATGTCGGGCTTGGCGTAAAACGCGAAAGCGCAAGCGCTAGTGAATTCGGCAGCCTCAACGGAATAAACATGCAGATTTTTTCATTGAGGCTGCCGAATTCACTAATCACTAGCGCTTGCGCTTTGCTTACGCTTTCGCGTTTTACACAAAGCCGAGTATCGCGGTTAGAATGTCACATCAGTATTTTGTGACTTAAAATAGTTTCATTTTTGATTCATACGTTTCTTATTGTAAAGAAATAATTACAATTTTCGAATCAACCGTTTTGCGGAAATTTGAACCAGCTCTGCTTTTCAACCGATAGGCGTTGTTTTGTTTTACGGATCAGTGATACTGCTCGTTCAATTATGCCTAACTGTTACACAACTGAATACGATTATTTCATTTTCAAAGAGAAGTTTGTAATAATTACATGTTATGATATACATCCACGTTTGATAAACAACATATTGATTGACATCAACATATTATAATCACCAGCATTTGCTCATTAAAAAATATTTACTAGACTTCACTTAAAATATTAAGCCAGAGCATCATAAACCCACCAAAATTTAATGGACTTCCAACAATAGCATAATCAATTCTAATACACATATATATGGATATTTCCATGAAGTTGGGTAAATTTCCATTTTTTTTTTAAATATGAGCGACCACAATTCGTTTATCTTGATCAGAATAAAACACATTTCTGAATGATAACGAGTTCAATGGACAAAATTAAAGGTAAATGTATTTGTAAAACAGGAATTATGTTTATTATAACAACAGATAATAATAATAGTTTGTATTCCTCCTTCCAGTTCTATATCGTAGCCGGTATTCTTGGTGTGGTGTCAAGGAATCAAAGTAAATGTGTGGTAAGATAATTATTTTTTGTTGTTTCTTTTTCTTTCCTGGAGACATACGGTTGGTTAAAATATTTGAAATGGTTTTGGTTGTTATCAGTAGCGTAACAGAAGGAAGGTTGCCCCCCAGAGACCTTTGGCCGGGGAAAACAGTTTGATAATCATGCAAAAATCAGACCTTTTGCCTGATCACCAGGACAATCTGTCTCAAGACCAAAGTCTCAAAATCGGGAATTTTCCCCTCTGACAAGTGACGCGTGTTACTCCCCTTGTTGTTATTTGGTTTTCTCCATTCACCTATAATGCTCACTTATTTTCAAACATTGCCTCGAATAATAAGTGCACAGTGTTGTGTATAACAGCTGAACGGTATTTGGCTTCAACTTAAATTTATTTGGATTAAATTTAAATTCAGAGAAAAAATGTCCAATTGGTACTAAAATTCGTAATTTATCCGAATTGCATCAAGAAAGATACCCGGTGAAAATTATATAGGATTACAACCTACATTTCTGGCTTTTTCATCCTAATTACTTAATTGGGTACAACGAACCCAAAATTTCGTCTTATGGACGTGTGTGTTGTAACAGGACTGCGCAAGCCGACCCCGGACCACTTTACAATTCACAAGATCCAAGTTTGGATTGGGGGGGGGGATGCTAATGTCTTTGAACTATTAGCATTGACCACGTTTTCAGCATTTGCAACCCTTTTGTCCTTGACCTTTGACCTCTGGGATATCGATTGCCCAAAGTCAACATTTAGGGTCGTTGCTACATTTTTACCAAGTTTGGACACTGGAGCTTCTTAAAGGTTCGTGCTCCGATCGTCTTTGGGTGACTGCTTCTGGGCTTCTGGGACGAGCTATTACGACGGGTCATTGAACTTTAAACCTTGTAGCACAGTGCCCCCATGCCGGCCGACCTTTGTAGAAACGCTCAAAGATGGAATGGGTGATGGTGACAATGCGCAGAATCATCAACAATTGCACTTGCTTCATCATTGCCCTTCTTTGTCTAACGCCAAAGCGATCATTCCCTACATTAAGATAGTCTGGTCCAGTTGATGGAACTGGCGATCTGCTGATGGCACATCTCAGAAAAGGGCCTGTTTTGCAGATAGAACTTCATTTGAGTATGATACTGCTTTCTCATATTTTGGAATAAAACATAAAGTTCGCAATTGGCCGATAATTTTTCATAAGCATTAACATCATATCATTTTTTGATAAATGATGGTAAATCCAACTCAAAGATTCGGTGATATTGTGTTGTTTAAAGGACCAGATGTCTAAACCATCTTTCAATAGGGAGTTTGGCATCGTGTCCAATCGCATGTCGATGAAGATATTGCATAACAAGACTCCCCCGAACCAAATCCTCTGTCACTGGCTTCACAAACGCAACAACAACTGCTGGTGCGTTTCCAGCCACATTAAGACTTATCTTTGGCAGAACCATATTCTCCAGCTTTTCCCAGTAATTGCATCAACCTTTCATGGAAGATTGGAGGCAATTTTATTCCAAGTTCTGCGCACGGTGGTCAGAAAGTGTAACCCAATGCATTCAGGAATCACCACGCGCTCACATACGACATAATTTTTCTGGTACAATTCCCTGTATGATATTGATTACGCATTGTAATGAACAATTACTTCATTTATATAGGTATAAACAAAAAGGGCCGGATTTTTGTCACCGTAATAGCAAATATTGTGCGGCGGACTTCTGGTTAATTTTGGAGTCGCTGCGGTGGTGGTCCTTGGATCTGTGACCGAGTTTGCTGGAGTTCTTGGGAGGAATGTGTTAGATGTAACATTAATCCAGTTTAATTAAAGATGCAAGAGGGATTTTCAAGGCACCACGTTCATAAGCGCGTGATTTCATATATATTTCGACTCTATCAGATTTCTTAACTTACAAACCTCTTCTACAGGAATGTCTTAAAGTGAGAAATAAAGAGTATTTGATTTTCACTATAAAAAAAGGTGAATGTCTTATTTTCTTCTCCAAAAAGAAACATTAAAATGTCAATATTTCCAGCTTTTACTTACAGATATGAATAGGTAACTCTCTCGTTGTCAACTTTTAATCCAGATAAGGCACTACACACTCGTAGGAGCGTTAATAGAGAAGGTCCTCATCTGTGGTTTAGGAAACGATAATCCCGGATAAGAAATCGTAACTGATATCAAGTGTAATGCCTCCTTATCTTAAATAAGAAGGCAAAAAGAGAACTTTATGCTTCTATAAAATGCGCAGCGAAACCACCTCTTAAATCTTTACAGTTTGCCCGGGAAGAACTGCTTGAATGTCGGCCTGGGCGTAAAACTGCGAAAGCCACGCGCTATGAACTCGGCAGCCTAAACGGAATCAACATCAATTATCTTTCCCTTGATGATGCCCGAATGCACTATCACTAGCGCTTGCGCTTTGCTTACGCTTTCGCGTTTTACACCAAGCCGAGTACCACGTTTACAATGTCCACATCATTATTTGTGACTTAAAATAGTTTCATTTTATTCTTACGTTCTAATTGTAAAGAAATATTACATTTTCGAATCACCGTTTTGGGCCGGAAATTTGAACCCGCTCTGCTTTTCATTCAAACTAAAAACCGCTAAGGCGTTGTTTTGTATACGGATCATATACTGCTCGGTCAATTATTCCTAACTGTTACACAACTTGTGGGGTGGGAATACGATTAGTTCATTTTTCAAAGAGAAGTTGAATATTACAACTTTCTGATATCATCACTTTGATAAACAACATATTTTTTGATATCAACAATTATTAACCACCACTTGCTCATTTAAAAATATTTACTAGACTTCACTAAAATATTAAGCCAGAGCATATTAAACCCACAAATTTATGGACTTCCAACATAGCATATCAATTCTAATACCCCCATATGTGGATATTTCCATGAGTTGGTAATGTCCCTTTTGTTTTTAAATATTGAAATTTAAAATAACAAGTTCTAAAAACATCAAATAAACACATTTCTGATGAATAACGCGTTTCCATGACAAAAAGGAAAGGTAAATTACATTTTGCTAAACGGGAATTTGTTATTATAACAACAGATAATAATAATAGTTTGTATTCCTCTTCCAGTTCATATCGTGCCGGTATTCTTGTGTGGTGGTCAGGAATCAAAGTAAATGGGTGGTAAGATAATTATTTTTTTTGTTGTTTCTTTTCGTTTCCGGGAGACATTCGGGTGTTTCAATATTTGAACTGGTTTTGGTTTTATCAGTAGCGTAACCTAAGGACGGTTGCCCACCAGAGACCTTTGGGCGGGGGAAAACATTTTTGGTACTCATGCAAAAATCAGACCTTTTGCCTGATCACCAGGGCAATCGTCTCAAAGACCAAGTCTCAAAATCGTGAATTTTCCCCCCGAACATTGACGCGTTTTACTCCACTTTCCCCTTGGTTGTTCATTTGGTTTTCTCCAGTCACACCTATATGCTCCCCGGATTTTCAAACATTGCCCTCGAATAACTAGTGCACATGTTGTTATAACAGCTTAACTGTATTTGGCTTCATTTAAATTTATTTGGATTAATTTAAATTCAGAGAAAAAATGTCCAATTGGTACTAAAATTCGTAATTTATCCGAATTGCATCAAGAAAGATACCGGTGAAATTAATATTGGATTACAACCTACATTCCGGCTTTTACCTTCTAATTAACTAATTGGTACAACGACCAAAATTTCGTCTTATGGACTGTTGTGTTTAACAACAGGACTGCTGCGCAGCCGACCCCGGCCCTTTACACTCACAATATCCAGTTGGATTGGGGGGGGGGGTGCTAATGTCTTTGAACTATTAGATGACACGTTTTCATTCCAAGCATTTGCAACCCGTTTTCCTTTGACCTTTGACCTCTGGTATATCGATTGCCCAATCAAAACATTTAGGGTCGTTCTACAGTTTTAACCAATTTGGATACTAGGAGCTTATTAAAGGGTCGTGTGCTCCGCTCGTCCTTTGGGACCCCTGGTTTACTCGTAAGTAGTATCACGCATTTTTATATCAGATGAAATGTTCGCGTTTCTCATGTCGTCGTGAAATTTGAACCCTCAAATCCGTTTTATTCTCATATACAACAAAAACCGCCGTTTTTATAATGGAACCACCCATTCTTTAGCACAGCATTGATGGGGCTTGCGATTTGCAATTGTTGCCTTTTATACCATCAAAAACGCAAGTTTGTTTCCTCCCCTTCGTTGGGTGCAAGTTCGAGCTTTCATATCAAGTATAGAACCAATTGACATAAATCGTAACAAGCACCTTAATGCACATTTTAAATTCAACATGTTTTCAAATACATTCAAGCGCTTAGGTTGTTGACCTTTGCCTTTGTGTAAAGGGCCCTGCGTGAAATGTTCAGAGTATACACAGAAATTAATTGTGACCATGCCCATAATTAACCCTGATGACTTTAAGGAGTAAATCTCCATAATTGGCCTGGTAAATTATCACCACTTCTCAGATTTTCTTTTTTGTATTAAGTTCATTGTTCGTGACCTATCATATTTATTTTTTGTTATGATTACCCTATATATCCTCAAGAAAGGTTATTCCCAAAATTTCAGTTGATGTCCGATGTTGCGTTTTGTGAGTGCTGAGCGAATTAGTGTAACCGTTTCACATAGACCACTGTGCTGGTAATTTTCTGTCCGTTTACGACAGAAATATAAAATTACAATTTCTTCTGGCGTAGATCAATTGTGCCAACGAATCGTCGGCACACATCTATACCTTGGTTCAACGGTCAGAAGATAAAAATCTATACCTTTGAAGTGTGGCACTGGGGGACGAGGCCTGTGGATCACGAAATGCCCCTTTAATGACTTTGATTTTTCATTTCCTGTTTTCTACAGATCGAGCGTATATTGATGGTTCCATGTCTTTCTGCTGTTTGTGCCGGTGGACCAATGATATACGACAGCGTGGCGGCTAGCGGCTTCTATTTCTGGCCTGCTCGCGATTTTATCGTTGGGTGTCCGAACATTTACTATTGGCAGTGCAAACGGTAAGATCGCGAGTTCTAATGCAATGACCGTATTCATATTACGTCAGCCACCAGACATTTGTGGACAAGAATTCATCATCCGGAACTAACCATAATTATCTGTCAATCGAGCATGTTTCCGATTGCACCGGAATCATTGACAGGTGAATGTATTGTAGGTACTGGAATGCTTCTATCTTATCCACCAATATGGCTGGCTGTTGAATACGGTCTATGTAATTTGAAATTGTAGCTATAATACGCACCTTGTTACGTTGCGAAGGTTAAACTGGCTTATATGTTTTTCCTACCTACCAACCTACATGCTCGCATTATATACCACTAGTCAGTTCCCCATCAAGTAGAGCCACAACCGCTGAAAATCGGATAGCCACTTATATTGGCGAAAATTGAATTTTTCCCCCTATCCACACTGAATGTGTCTATGGAAATCGACAGTTTGCTGACAATGCGAACTTTATACGTCATTGCTAGGTCATTATGACGTAATGCTATGCATCATGTTGGTACTGTCCATTTGGTTCAATGGTAAGAGGAGGATCATAGCTAGCTATTGGTAACAAAATCAGTCCTGTGACAATGCGTGTGTGGTGCTAGGCATGTTGGTAACTTCTCTTCCGCAAGGGAATCACTTTGGGATACCCCTGTATATCAACTAAACCCCGTGTATGTTTTTTTTAGATGAAAAGGGCGAAACAAATATTAATTGACAATTACAATAATAATTTGGCACCAAAAAGGGGTATTATTAAAAAATCTTAAGGGGGGGTGGGGTGGTAACCACACCACCCCCCCTTCGTAGACAGGATTACCTCATTACTAACAATGATTTCATTCCACCAAATTGATGCAATGGTTTTCTAATTGATGTAAAGGAGGTACATGTTCCGGCAGTAACCCGAGTCCGATCTCCATAGACCAACAACGGAATCCAAGCGTGAAACATGTCACTGAATCGAGTAGGCCCTACCCTATTCTTCACCGTTGTAGGCGAACTACTATTCGAGACGACAGAAATTCGAGCATCAGCCATGTTTTGATTAGGGAATGTGTATTTGTTCATGTTTAAAGCTGCCAACATTTTCCCCACATGCCAATCGTAAGGATAGCCATAAACCAATCTATCATAACCAATCTATCATTAATGGCTATGGATATATCGGACTATGGTTACTCTGTCAAAAATCGGGAATTATGAGTGAACCTCTGAGGATTCAGGGCTCGTCGTTCCGTAGTCAGTTTTTCTCTCGTTGGCCTTTGATCGCTTACAGTTTGCTATTTACTTTGAACTTATTTCCTTCTATAATCATCTTTCAACATTTTAAAATAAGCGACCCATTTTAATGGGCAAAAATCCTGAAAGTTTAACCTCTACAACAACCAGATTTGACTTGCATCGGTTTTGTAATAAACCGGGGCGTTTGCCCTTATAATCATATTCACCCCTTTCGGAAATTTTGACTGTTTCTGCAATTAGCCCCTGGTTTCACGTCTGAGATTGTGCCCGAAATCAGCTCCAGGACCCATGACCAGTCTATTAATCTCATAAGGCAGCTATTCATTTTTCTACTTCATCGACAACTCTGATGTTTTTATGATTCCAATCTCCAACTCTACATACAATAAATCAAACTAAATTTTGTTCCTTGGAGTGGGATTCGAACCCACGACCTGAGATAACAAGAGAGCGCCCACAGACACATGCCCCAATCCGCCGCGCCGGCAGAATTTTTTTTTGTATACTTCAATTAACATTAACGGAATAGCGCCCACATAGAATGAATACGCCCCTATAAGACGAGTTGAAACTATATGCTCCTGGATCATGATTTCGGTCCAAATCTCCTGAATATCGCCCTGGTTGAAGCAACCCCGATCGGGAGATGTCCTTTGCACACATTCCGCGCTATATATAATCATGCCGCCATTGGCGTAGCCTGAGTCCCCGGGCCTCACTCACAACTAACAAACATTGCGTATAATTGCATACTGTTCAAAGACAAAGGCTTTCTGCGGCTCTGAACGAACATTCACATGGCTTCCACGAGGATGTTTCATCGGCAACATTAATCTGAATGTTCCTTTGTTTCAAAATTTCTTCGTGAAGAACATTTTTAGTAACTGACTTACTGTCCCTGTCTGAATCCATTACTACGGTGTGTCTGTTTTGGTGTTTGCGTGCGCGGCTAAAGAGTGTGTACGTATTGTGTGCGTGTGCGTATGCGTGCGTACGATGTGCATGTGTGTTTCCTTCGTTTCCCTCTTCGTGTTTTCATCTTCTTCGACCTTTTTAGGCCATTCGTATTTTAGTTGGTAACAGAGAAAAATTCACCACGCGCAATTGCACGCCCTCGCTCTGTTTGGTTTGCAGAGTTTTGGTCTCGCCATTGTGGCCTCGGCTTTTTGTTGCGCTGGGAGCTTGAAAGGCGACCCCCCATTCAGACCCATTGTCGTTCGTGTCTGTATTTCCTTAGATTTCCCATTTATTTCCGCCTGGATCATTTTACCCCGTAGGGGGCTCTGATACGGGTAAAAGGCATATAGAGCCCACTGGTGCAATTCACTCTTTTGACGGAAACTACGTATTTTAGAAAATGAAAATGAGTGTCACCAACGTTCCCCGTATATACCCCCCATTAATTACTGATCCAAATAATCTACTGCTGGCAGGTAATTATGCTCCTGCCGCCTCAGCCTGTCACTTGATGGTTGAGGCTCCGGATCCTATCCACCTTCTGTAGCCTACCCACCTAACTGAAGGATTTCACCCACAGGGGCAAGGTCAACCACCAGGTTTGTATTCTACGTGCAGCATTAAATGGGGATGACGCTGGAGGGTGTTAATAAAGTGTTCATGTTACCTCGTATGTATCGGGCGTTACGCGATTTGTCCTACGCGTCACCAATGACCAGGGTGTAAATCACCGTTTATTAACGTGGCTGCCGTGACGAACGCCGCACGTTGTCAATCATGACTTTCAGACTGAATCTTGATATAATGTGATTTAATTTGTAAGTAAAGGTAGTACCAAAGTACGGTATAGTGGGCCGTACGGGGATGACGGGTTTCATTCATAGGTATTTTGGGGTAAATAGCTGGGGGACACCCAAAATCTAGAAGGTGAGCCCCCTATTCATCTTATTAAAAACCTCCATCCAAAACCCATTTCGCGCCCCTATATCATCGCTTTTGTGACGAGGTTCAGGAATAGTGGTGGGATGGGGGGGCTGTGCGCGGGTGGATGTCGAGAGGCCGGTCTGAGGCGTTGTGGGGGTTGTCCAGAGATTGACATAGGGGTGGGTGTGGTGTGTGGCGGCACCCAGAAGGCACGTCAGCGACTAGGTTGGTGTGCTCTCGATGGGTATGACGTTTCCGAAGCCCGACTCAGTGCTGCTTTGTGTCGAGTAAGATGTTTCTCACACAAACAAACTTTCTAAGAACTAGCAAATACTCCATTTTGCACAATACTACAATCTTTCACATGACTCTTGTCAAACGATTCTACTCCGTCGCGTCCACCGGACTTTATTCGTTCTTCTCAGCCACTTCCCACCGGCACTTGGACGCGGCCAAGTTCCAGTGACAGACAGTAGAAGGGATCTTCATTGAAACAAACCTTGCCAAGTCTTCTCAAATCAGATTGTTTTTTCTTTTTGCTCATGAAATTGTTTTTCTAATATCCTTCTACTAATATGATCATTTTACTGACGCAAATAGTGCTATAGCAGTACTTAGACAAAATCGCATAGAGACACTCCCTCAATGGATTCTCCATGTCTACGTGCTGATTTACTGCCTCAAAAATCAAGACTTCTTCACCCCCTGCTCCTTAACACCCACCGAACGCTTAGTAGTTCTTCATGACTTGGCCAGTTTATTATTTCATTGTACCTAAAAAGGTCAATGCAATAGATTAAGAAATTCTCCTTGCTCCTGCGGGGTCGAAACCCATGATTTCCTTTTTCACATTAAATAATCACCTATTACTCCACATTCAGTGAATTTGTATAGAGAAAAAAAAAAAAAAAAAAACAAAAAACCCAAAACAAAAAAAAAAAAAAAAAGTCCCCTGCCCTGCATTTTGGCAGCTAAAAGGGCCGTTGACAGATGGCCCCAAACGCCGTTGCTAAGAAAAGTGTTTGCTTTCGAGCAACGCATTGATTATCTAACCAATCAGAAGGTGAAAGCAAGCTTTATGCTAATGATGATTTTTCTATTCCTTTCTGACAATGTAACAGGCGACGTTATGTCTAACCAATAAGTACGAGCTTTTTGTGTATCCATTGTACTGGGAAAGTTGCTAAGTGGGGTAGGAACATTAATTGTATTAAATCCATGAACTAATTGAAATTATTTCATTGTACCATAAAAGGTACTGTAAACTAATTAGAAAATTCCTCCTTTGGCTTGTCGAACCCATGATTTTCCTTTTTCACCTATTCCACCATTAGTCTCACACTCCGTGTAATATGTATGAGGAAAAAGTCCATGCATATTCTTTGGCAAGCTAAAAGGTACGTGACATCTTGGCCACAACGCGTTGCTAAGAAAAGTTTGCCGTCGTAGCAACGCGTGATTTACTAACCATCCGAAGGTGAATCAGCACCTTTGCTAATGAAAACAAATCTTTGCATTGATAGACTTGCACCAATGCGTTTATTTCATTAGCCCCACACGTTCTTTTCACTTTCCTTGATTGGCTGCTTAGCAAGGTGGCTTTTGTTTTAAACTTTCTGATGGTTAGTGTAAGCACACCTTGCTTTATTATTAACGTCAATGCTTGTATTACCAACGTGTTGCTAATGAAAGCACGCGTTGTTTAAGCAACTTCTGAAAGTAACAAGTTACTCACCCACTTTTCTGAGTGTTGGCTTAGCAACGCCTTGTTTTTCACTTCTCTGATTATTAACTAAGCACACGTGTTTTCGAAATCATCGCGTCGCGTAGAAGCAACGCTTTGTGATAAAATGCGTTATGGCCCTCGTAACTTGCCATACCTTTCTGGTTTAAACCCGGTGAATATAAAGTAATTATAAGTCCGCCGTACTCATAGTCCGGCTACACAACGGTAAAGATTGGCATCAATTCAGTTGACTCTTTCCGCAACATTAGTTCAACCTTTTATTCCGTTATCGTCTACGGCTCCTGATGGACTATAATCAAACCGGGTTTTAACACCTTATGCCTAAGGGGGGGGGGGTTCCATAGTCCCCAAATTTGTTTTTCGGGGCGATGTTTCTCAGTCGTGAAAAATATTTTTCGAACTCTCAATTTTTTGTAATTGTGTAACTTAATTGAGCGCTGCGTTCCATAAAAATTCTAAAAGTTCTAAACCGTTATGAGATAAGAGCTTGGGTCCCTAGACCCCCACCCCCCCTTAGGCACCAACGGGAGTGGTGCTTTTAAAAATAAAACATTCAAACCCTGTTTGCCAAAATTTTTTTTCGCTTATGTATTTCATCTGCTGAACAAAATTATTACATAATCAGAAAAAAATATTAACCCCATTTTTTTTTTTGTTTTTTAACCCTTTATGTGCTGAAAAAGCGATTCCATAAGCGCGCCGAACCTGCGCGCCATTGCGATAACAACCCTATTGCAAAATAATGCCTCACCAAACAAAAAATACACAAAATTACAAAATTTTAATGTTTTTGTTAAATAGGTGTCAATTGGTCCTTCTAGAGTAAATATAAACATCAAAAATGAATTTGCAATTTGTTGCTGGAAGCGGGTCGCGAAAACTCATGCTACTTTTTGAGCGATTTTTTTCCCGGCATTTCGAAAACATGATTTCCCCTAATTTCCAGACAATAACGAACCTCATTTATATGCACCTGTGGCCGTGTCTTATGCCCCCTCAAAGGTGGTATAGTTTCATTTGACATTTCATCGGAACGTGGTTGCCTTAGGGGGGGTTCCATGGAAACCCCCCCCCCCCTTAGGCACCAACGTGATAAAACAACCTTAGGCACTTAAAAGGTGGTGAAGTACTCATACGTCCAGCAGGTATCATAGTCCGGCTCCATTGACGACAACGAATAAAGGGCGTGAAACTAATGTTGCTTGAAGAGTCCTGAATGCGATTTCCCTATTGGTCAACCATTGTTCCCGGCTGTAGCCCGGGAGGACCTATCTCCCGAATCTCCCCACACCGGGTCAAAAGTTAGGCTCCCCTTTTGAGAATCAAGCCTTTGAGTTTATATTTATCAACAAACCGAAAGCGGCACATCTTGAATGACACTTGTCTTAAAATTGTATCGTCTTTTAACGATCACTCAACACCACAGCACAGTAGTAATCCCAACAACAGCAACCGCCATTCAACACCTTGCAGACGCACAGATAAAGACCTCATGGAAATTCCTTAACGATGATCGTGAAGTTGTATGCAAGTTTTTCAAACTTTTGCGCCATTTATATTTTATCTTTACTTTCCAATATTTTGTACCAAACTCTTAAGTAGTTGACTATAGTGGCCTTTTGAACACGCACTTCCTTTCAGCCAACATAACAGGTTGGTCAAAATCAGGTCCTGGGATTTTTTTTTTAGGCCCGCTTTTGATAAATGTGTAATGTTTAACGGATACCGTTTTTAACACTAACGCCAAAATCTGCCTTTAGCGAACTAGGGTCGGCAATACTTTCATGGTAGTCCGAATTCTGCGCAGTAGACGCTGTCAAAGCATTATACTGTATATCCGATCTTAGTGATGGCCTACTCAAAAAATATACACGTTAAAATTATATTTTGTATCGTAATACACCTACTAAGAGATACAGGATTTGTTTTTTGCTAATTTTAAATGAACTTTGATGTTTCTTCTTGGTAGTAAGATGTTTTTTTTTCTGTGACCGTAAGTTTTTTTTTTTTCTCACAAGTCTTGGGCCTATAACAGTACACACATTTAGTGTCATGAGTGTTATTATTATTCCGTAAAAGAGTAGAATATAGATTTTAGTTTAGTAACTTAAAATGCCGTGACGTATATTTTCTTGGCCAGAAAATTAGTATTTAGACGCAATTGACCTTTAAAAAACGAATTATAAACACATGTCTAAAGAGTCCCTTTTAAGTAAACTTCTAATTTCTTTGTTACTTACTGATATAGTAACTAAATTCTTTACTATTGGTTAGCTATGTATAGCTAAAAGTGTCTTAAAATAGAAAAATAATGTTATCACTTTGTTACTATTCTTACGATAGAATAAGCTAAAAAGTGGCTTTTTAATAGTTTTGTTTTAAGTAAAAAAAACTTAATATGTACCATTTTTTGGTAAAACTTTATCACCATGTATATCGTTGATATGGATTCTGAATGATCCTCCTGTTTCTTGTTGGTGCTATCGTTCAACACGTATCTTTTCTCTCATGCAGAACTGCAATGAGGTAATCAAAAAGGACAGTAGAGATACTAATTGGAGCTGGAAAATAAATGATACCAAAACATTGTCGGACAGTTCACAACATTTAACGCTCGTTTGATAAAGGGCAAACTGTTATTATTTTAGAACAATTGAAACAGAGACGACACAAATTTTGAACTGATAGACAGGCAAGAGTATTATCTTTATAGAAAAGCGAGAGAATGGTTTATTCTTATAATATAAAACCCATCGCCATATGTGTATATTGACGGCCCCTGGATATGTCGCATGCTTCATAGGAAACTGTGTAAGCTAGATTTTAAAGAAAAATCATATTGTCCGCCAATATTGGTTGTTTAACACAATGTATAATATGTAGGTTTTTATAGATAGTGGAAAAAATAAGCAAAATCAATTTTGTCGAAAACTGTGCGCTCTTGTATGCTTTTGCTTTTATTTGGTTGTGTCATAACCAAACGGGGTGTCAAACAATTACACAACACATTTTTCAGAGCCTCACCATCATGTCCGAATAACGTTCCATCTTTGGTGATATGTAGTGATTCATATAGATTAAAGCTCAAATAGATTCCCTACGTAGTATAACTTAAAAATGGAAAAATATAAAAAAAATAAAAAAAATAAAAAAAATAAAAAAAATATGGTGAATTTCGGATTTGCTCATACGAAAATAGAGATTTCCACAATTTTGTACAAAGAAAGAGTTCTCAGCTTAATCCTACAGATGGGGATATTTTTGATATAAAGCTTTATACCAGTGCCAAAATCAGATTTTCATATTATTTCAGGACACTGTTATTTGAAATCCTCTCGTGGCACCTTTAACTACACGGATTTCACACCCAGCCCAAGTACTTGCAGGTAAGTTAGCCACATCCAGGACAGTCACAAAAACACCAAAATAAGAATTTGATGATTTTTTTCAGTTTTTTAATTTTTTGTTTTTTTCAAAATTTCAGTCTGAATATGAATTATATCGCCAGCGAACTACCGTAAAGCAATATTATTGTGGACCCAACCGCATTGTCATACTTAACAGTTAAAAGCAATCCATAGCTATTTTTAGTATTCCAACAGCAGGTTGTCTGCGGTTTAGCTAGCCAGCTCGTTCAGACACCTTGTTCAGATTGTACTGCCAGTTTTATTATGCAAGATTTTTTTTTTTTTTTTTTTTTTTTTTTTTGGTGATTACGAAAATTTCTCGCGGGGGAGTGCTTTTCCATATATGGTGGTTATGAGTTATTTGAATATGTGGCAAATCAATGACGCTCTATTCCTTATTGACATGTACAGGCGACGTTGTTGTCCAATAAGTACGAGCTTGTGTGTATCATTGTACTGGGAAGTTGCCTAAGTGGGTAGGACCATTAGATTGTATTAAATACAGAACGAACAAGACGCGAGGCTTCGCCTTGCAGGTGAGCGATTCGTATTATGTGCGACTGAATAAAAAATATGCTTCGTTTGCCTCGAAACATTCATAGCCAATGGTAGCACTAAGCCCTGATAATCTGGTAGAAACAGAAATTGTACCGGAAATTGTATTATAGTGTTATATCTACAGAATTGTTTACGGCAATTGTATTACTATTAGAGTTGTATCTAGTCATGCTAAGCGACATCGGGTTAGCTTAGACTGGTACCACAATGTGACCCGCATAACTCTTGCCGGTCTATCAGCTTATATCATCAGTGGCAATGCTACCGGGACCGTGCACTTGCGTTATGCAATATGTTGGCCAAAGGTTCAGTTGTATAAAGGAAAATAAGAGTGTCTTGATCCCACTAAGACAAATGTTGCCTATCTCTTCAAGATCAGCCCCTATTCGCAACTCATTCTCGGCAAAGGAAAATATTTCAATGATAATAGATTCAAACTTCATGGGTCACCAGAGGAAAAAAATGGACATCGGCGATAAGTGTGTGAGGAGGCAGGATTGCTCTTCAATAAATCGATCATTTCGTTCAGGACAGAAATGTGGCCAGATAAACTTAGCTCATGGTTAGTGGATTCAGAAAAAAGCCAACCTATCTTATTTTACGGTTGCTTCACATGTTTTAATGTAGGTGGAATATTTAATAAAAACATAGTTGCTAATTTGTGTCTTGTAATGGTTACTTATGGGTATTTTTTTCAAGCGACGGTCCCCATTAAAAAGTGTATTCATTTTATTGAGACGGCGAAGGCACATCAAATAGTAATGATTTTTTTCTTCAGATAAAACGTACTGCCTTGTCTTTAATAACGGATTTCAAGAAAAACCACTTTGTGATTTTTTTTTCGATTGTTTCGGATAGCAAAACGCGGCTAACCGTT
Organism: Ophioderma brevispina; assembly: GCA_023653785.1. Lineage (NCBI taxonomy): Eukaryota > Metazoa > Echinodermata > Ophiuroidea > Amphilepidida > Ophiodermatidae > Ophioderma > Ophioderma brevispina. The sequence continues at coordinate 31,625 of JAMKCH010026018.1, forward strand.
TAAGCAAAATTGTTTTCTCTTCTATTGGACTATACGTATATGTTTCAATAGATTTGGCGTTCGTAAATTTTAATTGTTTAGCCACGTTCTCCCCTCAATCAATGCCCCTTTCGGAAACGGTCAGTGGCGTGTAACCGCTTTTTCGGGGGGAGGGGGGGGGGCAAGCATCAGGGGCGGATCCCAGGATTTCTAGAGACAAATTTCCGGATCGCTACCGCTCGTCGGGCACATGACAGTTGGAAAGTCCATTTTATGATAAAAACAAGCAGTAAACCAAAAAATATCAACGGCGACACACGGTGACAACGTATGTGGAGTATTTTAAATACTTACAAAGCTAATAGCTACATCTGTGTAAATTTTGATGAAATTTCATTGAGGCAAAAAATGATGTTTCATAAAAATCTAGTTTTACACCTCTTTCTATAGGAAAATAGGCATTATAGAGTGGGCGCTTATAACCTACAAATTATGGACCTTTGTAGGCATATATGGCAAGATTCCAGCACTGGATTTTTCTGAATTTTGGGAATGTCATCGCTCTTCATGTCCCTACTATCAGTTGTCAAAATTGTGTCGCCATTGCTTAAAATTGCTCTAAAAATACAAGAGACAATCTGCATGGGATCAAACAGCGGTGCGGGTAGCCAAAATTGGTTCCAGTCGATCGAAATTTGAAGGGGGGGGGGGGGGGGGGGTTACAGGGCACCACGTGGAATTCCTGCGTTTCGTTTTCGTTTATACATCTACATCCTACATCCGCCCCGGATAATATATTGAACTTGTTAGCTTATAGTATAGGCCTAGGTTGTTTTAAGTAAATTAGCAAGTGTGCAGAAAATCACTCATTTTCTGGGGGGGGGTGCAAGATTCCACACAGGGGGGGTACGCTGCCAACATTGCCCCCTCATCTCTGGTTACGCCACTCACGATAGTTATAGGCCTATTCTTAGCATGGGCTATATGCATACACCACACGAGACGAAATATACTCAGCTAACTGGAAATATTGACCAAAGACGAAATGCTTTGTACATTCAGATATGGGCCTGGACAACGACGGAATTAAATTGATCTTGACGAAATGTTGTGAAAATTCAGAGTGAATTTATAAATGTTTAATATAACTTGACCAAAGACGAAATTGTGGAAACAAACGCACGTTTCCGTGTTCTTGGGACGAAAAACACTTAACGAGATATGAAATATAATCAACAAATGTTTTAAAAACTAACTGGGAAAACCTATATTTAACGGGGCGTTAAAAGGCGTGGTATCTGAAAACGACTTGTTAAAAATTTTTCCCTGCGTTTTTTTTAGCTAACCACAAGCTCGTGCCCAACCACCGTTTATTTTAAAAATAAACAAACAAGACCGTTTGAGAATACGGTCCATAGTAATTATAATTTCTATTATAAGGTTTTTACCATGTTATTTATACATTTATTTACAAATGTGCGATGTTTCAAATTATGTTTTAATTTTGTTTTACATTTAAGTGGACTTTCATCATGACTAATAAAAATCATCTATATGACTGGAGCATGAGTCTGAGATAATGTCATAAAATGTATTCAAAACGTTTCATTTACTCTTACTATCGTAGATCAACCCATCGTGTCACCATAAGAAAAGTTTTGGACAGCGTCGTTAGTTGGGAGAGGAGGAGAATATCGGAACGATTCAGGCTGTTTCATGAACGAACTAAGACTAATCTTGCCTTGTTGTTACCAATCATAGAGAGTACAAGGCTTTTGTTCCTATCCAAACTACGACGCTCTAATATTTCGAAAAACATTCAACTGACGCCGTTATATTGAATACCATTGAAGCACATGAGATTAGTCAAATGTTTCGAGAGTTAGAATACTTTGAATGGTTTCATTGAGCATATCGAATTGATTTTTCTCTGCTATCCGAACTGCAATGTCTCAAGCTGTTTCAATATATAGTAATAGCTTGGAATTTTACTTTCCCCACAACTGCATAGCCCCTCATTCTATGCCAATACCTTCGGAAAGTACTAGAGGTTACACTATGGGTTGATCTACTATAAAGTATCTGTTGTTGTTAAATTTGCTGGAAATGGAAGAGGCAATAAACACGCCATAAAAAGCCATGCGGTCTTATATTTTTGCCATCTCTTCTCTTCATTTGTTGAAAATGGGTAACAAACAAAACTATAAAAGTCCCATGTGGTCTCTTTGGTATTTAAATGGGAGAGGACACTCCCATACTGTTCACGTATGTATTTAACGTTTAGATTCAAAATGCGTTGAGACCTTTAAAGATAGGTCTTCCCTCGCCGTGAGAAGTAAGAGGATTTATTGTAAAGGCCGGGGAAAAAATTATGGTCGCACCTAAATTCGATGTAAGTAATGTAACTCAGAATGTTCAAAGAAAACTACACAATAAAGATTGAATTTTTGTGTCAAAATCTAAGTTCTTCTCAATCGAATGAATGACGCTTTTTATGAATGTTCCAGCTTTCATGAAATTTTTAGTGGGTGATAATTGGGGGATCTGGTTCAGATTTATGGCTCAATGCTGAGACACTTGAAAACCCGTTGGGCCAGTTGTTGGATATCCCGATATCTAAAGTGTAGCCAGGAAAATCACTTCAAGACCTATTTAATTTAACGTTTAAAATAACAAAAGTATAAGTGCTGCTTCTTGTGATATAAACACAATTATAAGTTTCTTTTTTAAATGCCAAAATCGGCCAATAAAATAATGTAACATGGGAAAATTCAATTCAAACAGTCCTGTTGTCTCGGCCTTACACCAGGTTTCAGCAGAAGACGGTAGAACCATAAAAAACACACTCGTTGAAAAGCAAAAAATGAGCATTTGAAACAACTATCCTTTCCTTTTGTAGTTCAACAATGGTTTCTTCATTTGTTTCCCCTGGAATATTGGAGGTAGTGGAGCATGGGGGAGGGGAGCAAATAGGCCTCCCAAGTAGGAGCATGTCAACACATTTGTCCACCATAAAACGAGATTGTGGATGTCCCTTATTTTAGTAGTAAAATTACATGAATTCAATGCTTATTGTCCCGTGATAGTGAGTCATCTCATTTCCCCACCATAATTCTTGAAAAATAATCTTGATTTAGAGTTCAGTGTGATAATCTGATCTCTGCAATATCCTTTTTTTAAACGTTAATCCACAAAGATGCGTAAACACCTTATTCCTTTAGTTTCTTGAACCTTCGGGTGAACTGGCAATGTGTATGGTATCATTGGTGTTCATTGGACAATATCTCCGGTTGAGGGTGCATCAATTGGAAATAAAATAAAGCGAGGATTTAGCTTAGGATCTGCTATCATACGCTTCAAAATAACTCACCGAAATGCACAGTTTATATTTTTTTAAGGTTAGTTTGATTGTATAGTTTTTTTGGGCCAGTCTCTAAGCCTGAAGATTTATACTTTTTGACTCAAGCCCTACTCCAAGAGTTAACCAGGTGTTTCAGTGAAATATCAGATGAATACCAGCAATTATTTAAGTAAAAATTGCAGTTTAAAACACAAGTTGCTTTGACACTGCAATAAATGTTTACTAATCCAGCATAGGAGTAAAATGCATCGTGTGTATCAAAACACATATAAAACGCAATAAGTTTGTCTTTGGCCATGATAGCGCAAAAGCGGATTGTAGTTCTTGCCACCCGGGCCAAACCAAGGATTCGTCTTTTGAATCAGTACAACCATTTTGTAAGTTAAATTCATGCCGATTCTGTGCAACAAATTGTCCCATTACTACCAATATGTTTGCAAGGATGGCATCAAAGGCATAGTCTCGCCTCTCAGGGATAAGGCTCACATCAATATCCACCTGAAAATGCAAACATTCGCATTGAATTGATTTTGTGTGATTCTGAAGAAAATATGTTTAAAATCCGATTGTGTTATTTTCAAAGGATTCAACAGCCAGAAAAAGACAGGTCATTTACAGAGCTTGAATAAGATCTGTCTATAACGCTAATAAGTTTTGAGATTACAAACTTTATTTATAAGAATCGATATTGCAAGCCAGTAGATAATTTGCAGCTAAAGCACTTCCAGGTTAGAGGGCGTTACTCCCAAGGAATGCAGTACCCCTTCTAAGGAATAGTTTAAAGACATGTCAAAAGTTGTGATTCATTAACAAAAAACACACAACAGATGCTGTTTCCCAGAATCAAGTATTGCGAAAAAAACGTTTAATTTGTGTCACGATCCTAAATATGGCGCGTTAAAGGAGCTAGCTAATAATTGCCGATTGATAGGGGTAAGTCGGAGGTAAGCCGAAAAACCATTCGATTGAACCAATTAAGTCATGGTAAAAACAAGGTTTGGTAAGATAACATATCAATCAAAAGTGTAAGCAAAACTCTACATATACACATGGTTTTCTTAACTCAAACCATAGAAAAGAAGTTATGATAAAAAAAAAGGGCGTCGTTCGGGATTACCGACACCTCACGGCTAATGCCGGACGTGGTTTTTCAATGGCAGCCACTGTGGGGACCAATGATTTTTGGTTTCTTAAAACATCAAGCTATGTAATAATGTATATTGAAAAGCTCGATGAGAGTGTCAAATATGTAGATGAGATGGAACCACACCTAATTGGTTGCCATGGAAAACGGTCGTTCGGGATTACCCAAACCAGGCAAAGTTTATACTCGTACTTTCATAAATTTCGTCATGGGACGTGCCCCCTGTTGTACGTGTGGTTAATGTGAAGAACCCTAGTCCTTTATTAAACCCTTTTCTCTCTTCTTGTAGATGTAATTCTCATTCAGAAATATGTTCCGAATATTCGTTTTCATTAATAGTGGTTTTGTTAATTCTCGCGAGAAGGTGGCGAGATTTCTATATTGGTCAGTTTACATTTGAATTAGTCAAGGCAGCTAACTAATAGGGTGTAACAGGTCTACATCCTGTCGCAATATAGCGAAATCGCTTGCGTTCGGATTACCCCTCGTCGGGATACCCGACTCCCCTACTCCACCACAAGAAACTACGGACACAGAAACGTTTCCAAAAGGCCCTGACAAAAATAGTCGCAAATGCATTTACGGGTTTGTCAGAGTCTTACTGCAAAGTTTAGGGCGAAAACGGAGTGGTTGTAGGCCGGAAATGAGATAATGTCAATAAAAGATGGAAGCACGTTGATGGCCGTTTGACTCAGGAAATTTAGGGCAGAAAAAGGGTAAGTGATACTTTAAAACAACTTTTTAATCGCATCGTTCACATTGTGCTGTTATCCGGCATGTGAAAGCGTAATTAAACCGGATTTACGTAAAACACGTATTATCATTGAATAGATTTCTAGTGGATCTTAATTTCTCGAATTTACGAAGACTACTGTTCTTCCATGATTATCTCTTACGGTCCACACAAAACACTCTTGGTTTTTCCCCCATAAACATTTAAGTAAAACCCTAATGAACCATACAGAGTCAGTAAGTGGGTTTTGAAAGCATTTCTTTGTTTCGAGTCTGTATTCCTTCTGGAGGGCAATCGGCAAAGTATAGGTTATCGTTTGCAGTTCATTTAATCTACCATATTTAGGGAGGGCACGGACAAATCAAATCAAAAGCTATTCACCCTCTCAGATTCTGTGGGATAACATCTGTATGGAAAAACACAACTTGAGAATTTAATCGCATTGTGTGGTTCGCTACTACATGGTATAATTTGAAATTCAATTGGTGATATGAATTCTTTTATGCATGTGCAATACTTTGGCCAGTGTGTGTACAAAACCAATGGTCATTGGTCATAAATGGTACAAAACTATATATTTTGCCTTATTTTGCGGACAATATGGCATCATTTCAACAGATTGGCGCATTTTAAAAGTGTGAGCCCGGTGTAAACTTACACACTTAAGTGACCAATGGGGGGGTCCTAGGGACCTTCCAATTTTGTTTTCGCGCTGGCCACTTACGCGTGGGATTTTGCGCCGATTTTGTTTTGTATCGTCTGACTTTTAAATGCCGCTCTTTTCATACCAAAATAATAACAGCGGCCAAGCCGTTAATTAGTAATTCGGGAGGGTCCAATGGAACACCCCCCCCCCTTGGATGTAAAGCTTTCTATAAAGAAAATAGAAAAATTAAAAAAAAAAAAAAAAAAAAAAGTACAGATATAATGAAAGGACCCTTACTGAAATCACTTCCACAAGTTGAAAACAATGAGGAGGTTTACGCTCTGTAAAAACAGTAAAAACAGGAACAGTTCCAGAAGGGGGGGGGGGGGGGGGTTTTCTTTTTTTCTTCTTTTTGGGGGAAGGGTGGCAGTTCGTGGCAATTTCTGGAAAAAGGATGATTACATACTGCAAGAATTTACAAGTGAAAAGCATGCTGTCATAAGCTCACGACCATTGCATTGTATTGTGCTAATCCGGCTAATCATCTTTCAGTGCCAGATCATATTCTTACACAAGCCTAGGTAAATGCCTGAATCTGGTCTGAATGCTTTGAATTGTGTCACAAAACATGCTAGATACACTGTAAATTCCGTCAGGGATGTCAACACCTTGGTTTTCTGTTCAGAAATTGCACGAACTGCCACCTTCCACTCTGGAACTCTTCCTTTTTTTTGTTACTGTTTTACAGAATGTCAACATCCCAAATTGTTTCAAACGGTGGGAAGTGATCAGTAATGGTCCTTTCATTATGTCTGAAAAATTTTTTATGTTACCTTATGTCGCTTTAAGTGCAGGAGAGGCTTCTAAGGCACGTTATAGGTTGCCCCATCTGCATGAAAGGGTAATAGGCAGTCCTCAAGAGGAAAGCAGGCCCGATCAATTTTGGCTTTCTTTGCTTTAAACAATTAGTATCGCAAGTTGTTTTCATCTTTGATGGGTGACATAGCTTCATACTAACAACATGAACTCTTTGACGTTTGCAACGAAGTATCAGCCAGCACGCAAAAACACAGAGAGAGAGAGAGAGAGAGAGGGATGAGAGAGGAGAGGAGAGGAGGACAGAGATAGATGTCACTTGTAGAGAGTTGTGCATTGGCCTCGAGGAAGTCCCAGCTCTAAAAAGCTAGCAAGAGAGACCGACACACCCCTTTTTCTGCCCACCATACTGCACCCAAGTTTGAATCAGTTGAATGATCCCTCGACTGGCTCAACAATGACATTAGCTGCAATATATTTATGGAACTCAAAACAAGAATAGGTACATCAAAGGCATGCATTTTTTTTATATACAGTAACTGATGTGACTAGTCAGCGCATTTGCTGCAAAAGGCATGTTCGGATAAAGGTCCTCAATCCCACGTTAAAACTTCAAAAGTTCACGTTGTGAACTAGATCACCCATCAAAAGACGTGAACAATGGCCAGCTTCCTCCATTGGAACTGTCTGACCCTCATGCGAGAGAGTGCCATTGTATGTGGTTGTCCATAACCACAGGTAGGGTCATGGAATGCTTCCAGGTAGCCGATGCTGCAAAGAAACCTTAGATCGGCTGTTTCTAGTATCATCTGTTGAAACATCGAAATTCAGTCCATTTGGGTAGCTCCAGGTGGAAGATGCTATCCACGTTCAATCCAATAGATGTACTGGTATAGCAAAGATTTCTTTCGCACAATGCAAATTCTCTTAAGCTCCTAGCGACTGATTCAAAGGTGGGAATCTGCCTAAAAACTCTATCTGATTAAGGTGAGGGGCAGTTGGTTAGTCAAGACATAGGGTGTTTCACATGAGATACTTGGCAGCTGCGTTCCTGCATGCTCGCTACACAATGACAGATGTCTGATGGGGAAAATTCTCTAAAATGTATACGTTCTCCGTTGGTGTTGGACGAATGACAATCTATGATAAGCCGGCCAGGAGGCCATTTTAATGCTGAGTCAAGTTTATGACCATGGGTTGATCTTCCCATAAGGCATGTGCTCCAACAATGGCAGACCAAGAGATGTTCCATTGTCGTGGTGATTGTTCCACAAAGCAGGTAGTGTCCTGATCTGCGTCCAGGTTAGCATCCTTCTGACAAGCACCCTTAGATTGGCCAATTCTGCGTTCTCAATCTGTGACATCGACCATCAGCCCACGAGGAGTCAGCTCAGGTGGAAGATTATCACCAGGTTGCAATTACCAGTAGATGATAATCCCTTAAACTGCTTAGAGACCGATTCAAGGGTTGGACTTTGCTCAAGAAACTCTGTTGATTTAAGGGCGGTTGGCAGCAGGTCTTGGACGACATAGTGTGCTTCACATAGATACTTGGCAGCTACGCTATTGGCTGCTCGCTACTCTACTGTTGGAGCAATTCCTGACTAGGATGTATAAGTTCCCGTTGTTTTATTGCGTGAGCATACTTCGTCTTCTTCCTTCGTCTTCGTGATGTGGGTATTATAAGAAAGAGTGCGGTCCAACTCCTGGTTAGAGAGGGGATCGCAGTGCTAAGGGGTGTCCAGATCAGGTTACTTTAAACTGACGTTTGGCTCCACGGTTGCGTAGATTGAAAACACACACCCGTGTCTGAAACGGGGGGGATTGGCACGTAGGTGGTTTCCTCGTAATTAGGAGTCATCCAAGCTTTGGAGAGTCTACTTCAATAAGTGTGAAGTCTGCATATTGTACGCTAATTCCAAGATATTCTGCATAGCATAAAACGAACGGTTCCTGCCACCTAGGTGGTCGTTGGTATAGATGTTGAACAAGAGAGGTGCGAGCCACTCCCTGTGGTAGTCCATTCTTGGGCCTATTTCATCAGCTCTTCTTCGCTCCCCCCCCATAGCGGAACAAAGAAAATCATGTTTGCAAGTTACCAAACGTATATGGTGGCGTAGCTTCCAGAGGACTAGAGTGGCAAAATACTTGTAATGAGAACTTTGTGAGTTGGTCCATAGTTATGTATAATGCGGTATGTTATGTATTGTTACTAGATAACAGATTGATAGCGATATTGCTAATGACTGGCAAAAATGGTAATTCATGGGCAAAATGTGCATGAAATATTGAAATAACTACTGAAACACACTATAATAGTGCAAGAATGGATCATCAGATATTCTGTATCAAAAATAGGTGGTTTAAAACTATATAAAGTGAGGTAGTAGTATTCTTTATTGTCAGATCTAGGAGCAATTTCCCATAAACCCAAGGAAAGGGTCCACTCTATGATATTTTTTGTCCGGGTGGTTTTAAAGGTCGTTAGGGATTAGACATATGAATTTCAAGTGCAATAGATTAACACTTAAACTGCCCATGATTGAAAACTGGCCACCATTTAAAAAGCAACCTAAGTGCTGAAATGTTGGGTAACAATGGCGGTTATTTAGGATATATGCAAATAAGGTTTATTAAAATAGATGGCCATGAATTCATTTTGATTGTTTTTAATCAAACACCTCATTTTAGCAGTTTTGAGCCTAAAATATTTCTTCAACGAGTCTGGATATAGCCGAAACTATAGTTATGGCGCAATTTCAATGGCGGCCATTTTGTTTATTCAAGTTTACTTGCTTAAGTTGCCACCTTGGAAGTCTTGCATACATACATGCTTATAGTTATATTTGAGCAATAGTGTAATTATAAACTTTAGAGTAGTGTAAAGTTCATCCATATGATACCTTGAAGTTTGAAGTCAAATTATTCTCAAAATTTACGAAAATGGCGGCCATTTTGGATTTATGCAAATTAGGTTTAATTAAGAATGTATATATTTGACTTCTGGTGGTTATCCATTATCAAACATCTCATGTTAACATTTTTTTACCATAATTATCCTTCTACAAGACATGCTATGGCTGAAACCAGTTATGGAGCAACTTGAATGGCGGCCATTTTGTTTATGCAAATTAGCAGGCTTAAGCTACTACTTTGAAAAGTCTACCATGCAGAAATTATTTAAGTTGAAGTGTCTTAACAAGTTGGTAGTACTCTCGTTTTGCCACTCTATATGGTACCCATATGCCAAATATCACCTCGTGGCCCAAGCACTATAACGAATTGTATAACAAATTGTGTTGTCCCCATCAGGGAGCTAGGGCGAAAATGAGTGTAATTCCATAATAAATTATTAAAAGCATATATAACTGCCTGTTCCCGCGCATAAAACTGGCACATTTCCTTGAAAAAGAATAAAAGGACACGTCAATTTCTTTTCACCATATCAGTGTTCAATGGATACGTAAAGACTTCAGCAAACCATTGACGGATATTACAATGGGCCCGGTATGCGGAGTCATTGTTATAGGCAGGCGTTACCACCTCCACAATTCGGGTTGGGTAACCAAATACCCGTCCTCTTTCACAATACTTGCCAGTTTATATTATAATATAGGCCGTTTGACACTAAGGTTTCTCCAGAAAACGCCGTAAAATTGAATAGAAATGAAGTTAAGCAGTACGTTACGGATTTTAATTCTACACAAAGTTGTTGGGTCAAAGCTTACCCAGCAACATTCTGTCATTATGTTTGTTCGTCTCAGTTCTTCCTTTTTCGAATAAATTATAAAAAATATGGTCAAGTTAATTGAACACGAACTATAAAAGCTCAAGATTTATTTATTGTGAACGAGAATACGTATTTTGTGCTTACGTCATGAAGAAAATGCTCAGTAAAAATCGGAGAGGTGATAACACCTAAATTCTTTTCAACTGCGACACAATATAACAATGGCCCTGCACTCCCAGGTGAAAAGGAATCTGAACTGGTTTTCTTCACCGCATATCGGGCCGGTAATTGAATATCTTTACCTCCATTGTTTGCTGAAGTCTCGTGTACTGTATCCATTGGTCTTTGAGATTGTGGAAATAAAATTGAAGTGACATTTTATTCATTTTCAAGAAAATGTGTCGGTTTCACTTGCGGGAACAGACGGTTATATGATTTTAAACATTCATTATGAATTTACACATGGTTCCCCCTAGTCCCCCGATGGGGACAACAAGGCAACTGCATAGAAGGACATGCCCCATAGTCTATAATGAACACATGCATGAGTGACTGAATGATGCTGCGCCGAAATACCGGGCTATGCCGAAACGCCCGGTGTTTCGGCAGATGACCTTGCCGTTCGGCAGGGATATCTGCCGAAACGCCCGGTGTTTCGGCAAGAATTCATGCCGAAAATGCGGGCTACGTCATACCCCTGCCGTACGGCAGGGGTACTTGCCGAAACTATGGGTCAGCCCAGTATTTCGTCACAGAGGGATCCTTATTACAGCGTGCGGTTGTTGGATGCAACTAAGCAATATCGCAATGTCAAGTTGGCTGTACGGACACAGGATGACACGAAATAAGTGTTCAGTTGACTCAGTTCGTACGACAGGCTAAGATTAGCTTTAAACTAATAATTTTAGGGCCCGTTGATTATTTACAAGGGTGGGGGGCGCAGAAATTGAAAGATGTGTTAGGAAAATTGCATAATTAACCCCCAATCCCAATGTAAAGTTTCATACATAGAACCCATACACCCGTACCCATCGGCCATCCCCGCGGCCATCCCACACACACAATTAGGAACATTATATGATTTACTGCTGATATGCAGATGATAGGTGCTTGGTTTACTGAATAATAAATTTAACATGACCCCCCCCCCTCCATCAGAAAAAAATAAAATCACAATAAAGCCCTTATTTGTCAAGTAGAAAATCACATAGGTCTAATCCCAATGTTTGTACTCACGCACCGGATAACCTAACAACCAAACCCTATCCTAATTCCTAACCCTAATCTTAACCCTAGCCTGAGTCTTATAGGCCCTATAACCCCAACCCTAAGCCTAACCCGTGTTGCAACCGGCCTAATCAATAATGGGGAGTTGGGGACCTTTATATGCAATGGGGGCCATATGTATATCAATGCATATAACGTATACATTGTTTCCGAATTCGGCTACCTTGCTAAACGTTCAGCAAGGGGTCTTCATGGGGTCTATGTGGGTGCTTTTGGCGTTACAAGATCGTATTTACGTCTACTATTACATACATGCTTGTTCCTAAATGCCAAAAGCCTGATTTTTAAAGAGTTTCATTGTAGAATTGTCCATAAAATCACGAAAAATGAGTAAACACGGTATTCTACACATCATCAGCACGTTATTTTCCACTTCCCTTCTCCTCTGCCGAATGCCCCGGTACTTCGGCAGTTCTGAGAGGAGGGAACTTCGGCACCCGGGTATTTCGGCACCCGGGTGTTTCGGCACAACAGTGAACAATCGTAATACAAAGAAAACAATTTTTCTGTGTCCTCCCACGAGCTGCGTGAACACATCAGCTAGTCGTATATTCGTGTATTAATTATTCTCCCCTAATGCATTTTTCTGACTATTCTTCGAAGTTACAGCTTTTTAGTGACTCAATAAATATATTTAGCCAATACCTTTTGTTAAATATGTATGTGCCAAGCATTTACAGTACGTACCGTCTTTGTTTTTTGTTGTTTTTTGTTTTTTTTTGCTTGTTTGTTTGTTTGTTTTACTTTTTATTCAAAATACTCCTAGCATGCACGTTCACAAACGGTGACTTTGTAGTGCCGAAACAAGTGGCAATAGACAAGCATATTAGAACTCTAATTTATGATATCGAGACATGCACGCGAACATGTTGAAACCTTCAACTTGAAAAATGTGACATATTGTCCTGAAAAAAAAACGCATATTATTATTTTTTGTTTTAGTTTACTTCCTACTAATTAACACAGGAACTATAGATAAATGCGTCCACGAAGCCATAGTGGAATTTTTGTCATCTTATCATATTTAATATAAAATGTGTAGCAAACAAATCCATAAAATTCCCATATGGTCTCATAGAGCAGTTGCAACAAGAAGAAAATTTGATTCTGCACAACAGTTTCAGCCTAACATCAGCCTCATTTCTTCATCATAAGTACAATGCATACATCTGCTATCTCAGCTACTGCAGTTGCCCTTTTTATTCGCATGCGGCTTTGTTTGTAAAGTGTGTTCGTTATTTTTCTTGCGTTAATTGTAAAAGGGACACTGACGCCTATCATTTAACTCATTTGCTACAAGTCTGAATTATAGTCCCCACTCAATCGACAGTATGACCTAGACATAATTGCACAAGGAGGTTTCTTGCTGTAAGTTGTTGTACAAACCCTCCAAAAAACCTATCAAAAAGGTTAGAAATATTAAGAGAAAAAAGGAAGGGAAGCATTGGCTAATGACATCAAAATGCATAGAAACCTATATGCTATTTTTCATATATATTGGTTAGTATTCAACTATTAACTTTGTCTTATTGAAATGTTATTTTTTAAAACATATTAATCGTTTTATTAAATGTTTATGGCTGTGCTTGTAAAATGTTGTGTTGGAATGATACATTCAATGTGGAAGTGCGATGATAATTTTCAGATGGCTGGCCGTTTCGTTTGTACCCCAAAATTTTTTTTAAATCCCGCCAAAACCGAATGATGGGACCAGGTGTATTGTGTGTTAATTATTCAGGCAGGGCAGTTCTGAAAAACTCCTTTGTAGTTAAAAGGTCAGCTGTATGGGAAGGGTGTCTGCTATATTGTGATTGAAGAAAGGTTCATCAAGGGTTGTGTTATTTCTGAACGTTTGCCAAGAGTAGAGACGATTAGAGGGCACTCTCAGCTATTAACATTAATCTTTATAAGTGGGGGTGGGGTAGCCTTCTTGTCAAGTACATCTACCTCAGGAGCTTACCAGGAGCAGATATGGTGGTTTTCAAGATGTAGGGTTGATGTCTCAATGCGCTTCTGCCCCTAACAATGTTCCCCAAAGCACCATGGTGTAAGCATCATCAAGTGAGCTTAGCAGATCACGTTTAGTTGACTTCTAAGGATTTAGGTTAGTATGATGCTTCTTTGGTTCTTCTCTAGTTTTGTACCACTTGTCATTTGAGGGCAAAGGAGTAGTCGTCTCGTTCTTTCTCCTAGGTACATCGCAGTGCCATTCTTCTTTGTTTGGCCGTTGATGAGGATATCATAATACTTACTGGTTTTGTCTTCAAGTTGTTAAAGGAGTGTTGAACTTGTATGAGTGCTACAGTTATACTGCTCACAAAGCTTTGTATTTCCAGCATATAGCTTCCGACAGTCGATTGTTTTCATGGATCTCTGGGAAGAAGACTTATCTGGCCCCTACCCCTACAAGAGATAAGTATATGATTCAGATCTTAACAAAGTCAAAGTAAGTTTTGTAGGACTTCTGCTAATATTACTTCTTCTGACCAGAAATGTAGTCCAGCTGGATAAGAAAAGTATCCACAGTCTACGTGCTTGGTTTTGGAATCTGGTTTTAGTGGCATTTTAAGGTTTTAGTTAAATTGTTCTCATGAAGGCCTTCATGTACCTTTACCATTTCTGGTAGGTCTCGTTGGTTGCAAAGTGAGCCGGGTGTCTCAGGCCCAAGCTTAGCTTTGTAATCTCCAGGGATGTACTGTATGGACTGGAACTGTGGGGGCGGTGGATAGTTCACGTTAAAAATGACAGGACACTTGTTTTTTTAGGGGGGGGGGGGGTGGTCCTTATTCACTACGGTTTCGCAGAATGTGCCCGGGATAAACCATTTTTCAAACTGTTGTACCCCCAATGACCCTTTTGTGCTGCTGTCCTACCTATTACCCGATATTAACAAATTGTCTTATTTCCTGCTATCCATTTGTTCAAACATTTGAAAGTATGGCGCAAAACCATTTTGAACCAAATTATAATTTCATGGAGGCAATTTTATAATTTAGTGTGGTAATTTGAACTTCGTTGTAAGATAGGCAACTTCCTTTCTGTACCTCAGCGACCCCTTAAAGTTTCATACTGGATGACCCCATTTTATTGCTTGTGTACCGGAATTGATATATTTTTTTGGTACATTTTTTATCTGGATGGATCCCTACTTTCACCCTTGGGCTGAGGCATCATATAACCACACTTCAGAAGGGGTGACTCCCCCCCCCCGCATAGCTACATTTTTTGTTTCTAATTAAACCCCATGTGTGTTGAAGTAATGACTCTCTTAATAATAATTTGCTAAACAAAGATCTCTCAATTGGAATTGTAGTTGACAAATATTTAGAATGCAAAATTAATTTTGGTGGGAAAACTGCGGCCATCTTGAATACGGACCATAAATTTTTCACTTTTAAGATATCAATTGCAAGTGCTACACAATTTGCGCGTAGGCTATGCATAATTCAAAATTACAACATTTCATAAACATGCATTAGTATTTACGCAAATTTGTCGAAATATGGGCAAATACGTCCACGTAATATAAATGCAAATTAGCATGTCTGGCCAGGCTCCGTTTTCTACTTTTTGATATGTTGTTTGGGAGGGGAGAGCTTTACTACTAGTTAGAGCAAAAAAAAAAACATCTGTAAGAATGTGTCCAGGGTACCTAGCTATTGTCATAGATTGGGTGGACTATTATGCGAGCTCGTTGAATCCCAGGGCCTTCAAGTAGACTAGAGTTAGCACTATAGGGAACTAAGCTACCGTGAAAGTCACCTTTCCAGTACTATTTTGGGTGATCGATGTAAAGGTATCCTAATACATGTAGTATGTAGGAACCATAAATACGGAAATCATTTACCAACCCAAAGATGTTACAGTTATTTGTTTCAATATAAATTATTTTGTTGTCATGTTTTTGTTTTTCCTCTTTGTTGGATGAAACGCTTCCGCGTGTGCCACTGCTGTTTAAGTGTTAAAACAAAACGCCAATTAAATACTATCTAAATTGTATATGTTACATTATTGTTCAAAAAAATGCTCAATGACTAAGTATAATCGTTTTGCAATGTGACACGAATCATGAAGTAATACTGTCTCGTTCCTTTCCACTAAGGCACAGTGCCAATAGGTAAGATGAATTTAATTGCTAATTGATTATCAAATGACCAAATTGTTTCTTTATTTATGATTTCCATGTTAAAATATTTTAATTTAGCATAATAGTTAATGATTATTTTGCCACAAACGACTGGTAAAATAGACTAAAACACGCATTTCCAAATTGACGTAGCTAAGTTTTTTCCATGTGTGTTCTACTATCATTATAATCAGTGAGTGTTTTACATTATATCACAATTAAATATCTTCATTACCAGATATGATAATGATTCGTAATAAAGGTTAGGCCAAGGTTTAAGTGGGTACACGCACGTTATTGTTTTAACACGCGGACCGAATTCTCGTGGGGCCCGAATTGAGGAGACCGAACTGACTGGACCGGAATTGATATTGAGTCCGAATTCGCATGGGACCGAACTGGTTTTGTGACCGAATCGACCAGCGTTCGGTACTGCTTCCAGTGGAGTCGAGCCAGCCTTGACAGTGTGCAAAAAATAATGCACCCATAGGACGCCAAAATGCCACAATTTATGATGCCAGATCGATATAATTAGAATTTATACTCTGTTCTAAAATTCAAAGTGTTTCCATTGGCTTGGTACTTGACGGTTGGTATAATTGTATTTGAAGAGCTTATTCGTGTATTGTTTTATAATAGTAAAACGATTATAGTAGCCGTTAAAACTCCTTTCCATGCCGCGATCACGCACGGCCCGACCCAGGGTAAGCTTTTCAAGAGGTAGGCTAATAAGGGTTTCTTTGAAATTGGTCAAGAGTAAAATGATCGGCATGGCAACACTTTCATAACGGCAACGGAGTCAGTCAGATACACGGATTGCTCTTACTGGCTGGGTCGTACCGACCAGCCAAAAAAACGATTGTTTTGAAAAATTAGTCAAATCTGAGTCAACCTTTAATATCTCACAAACTACTAAACTCAATGTCATCTCTAGTGTTTGAACTAAGCCAGACTACAATACAGCTGACGAATCTTAACCATTAATTGATTGATACGCTTTCTATAACACAATTAACATGATTAACGAGCCGTAAACAAAACAAAACAATGGTCACAAACGTAATGCAGATTATTAATTAAATGATAGAAAATTGAAATAACACTTCACAACACTTGCCTGTGAACAATCCCAACTGCCAACTGAAGTAGCCAAAAATCAAATATGTTAAATACAGAAATAAAATTACACACATTATAAAATATCTTGCGAAGTTATCATACAAATAAATTTGCTTATACAAAAACACAT
>JAMKCH010026019.1:0-18521 GCA_023653785.1 Ophioderma brevispina
AACGGCAATTGTATTACCCCATACTTATGGCGTAGCCAGTGCCAGGCTCTCATATCAAGTAGAGAACACAATTGCCATAAATCGTAATAACAAGCAAAACCCCCCACCTTTAACTGGATTTATGTGTTGGCAACTGAAGTGATCTTAGGCACCGCGACACAAGATTCAGTACAGTATGAAAACCTAAATTTGTTGGACAATCATAACAGGCTAATAACCCTATAGAACAAAAGTGCTCATTTGTACATGGTTTCTTCACTATATTAGCTGAAGGCCAGAGAATGATAACCATATTGAAAGTTCCACTACTTGATGAGGGCCAAATACACCAAATTTATATTTGTCCCTAAATTTTTTTAGAGTAAGTCGAGGCCCACAAAAATCAATGTATGCATTGTTTGCGGGCCGTATTTGGCCTATGGGTTTGGCCTATTGAGATCCCTGCCTGGTATGCCTATAGTACTGGGGAAATTAATTAATGTTTTTAGTTTATTTTTTTTTCAATACAATTTTGACCCCAATGCTTTTCCAAGCATATTTCATGGAGACTCTAAAATCATGGGTGTCATTTTTTAAAAATGTGTGCTTGCAGGTTTTATAAGGGGGTAAACTTTGTACAGGGGTACAACATATGTTTACATTTGTTTTTAAAATTTATCCAATCTGTCGTTTGGCTCATAAGGTTTCAAAATTGTGTAGTTTGCCATATTTATGACTTATGGTTTTTAGTACATAGGCTCAAGAAAGTTCTAGGTACCTTTTTTATGAATGGTCCCGATTTTTTTGAAACTGGTTTTTTAATTGTTCTTGGGTCATACTAAAATAAGAAAATTGTATTAGATTCTGTGTTTTAACCTTTCAAAGTAAGAATTTTATTTAACAGCCCTGAGAATTGTGGTCGCCATGCCCCTGTGGACCACGGCTATTGCTCTCTAATTATCATCCAAAAAAAAACTGTCAATGCAGCAAGCGACCTTTAATTTTCGGCTTCGATAATAGTAAGGTGAACAATTTTGGCACCATTTTTAAAACAAACGTTGAAATCTGAAGTTTTACCGCCCAATGTGACCTGCACCCATTTTGCCTTGTAACTCTTTACTATAAAACCACTCAGGTAGGGCAAACTACCTTTCTGTAATCCCTTGAAAGGTACTGCACATGATGATATACTTTAGAACACATGTTGGCCCCTTTTATATTTTGACCGCTGTATAACTTCCCCCTAGAATCATCGAGGCACATTTTACAAATGACACCATGATTTTTTGGAAATCCTCATAAATTTTGATTTAGAAAAACTTGGTTCCAAAGATTGTATATGAAATTTTCAAAACTAGCAGTTCCCCATGTACTACTACAGAATCCCTTCGACCTCACACAAAATAAACCACACTGCCACCAAGTGGCACTATGACAAGTGAAATGGAAATGCATATTAAGGCAGCACCAGGACTCTGATAGTGCCCATTTTGCTATTCTATTTTGCATGGTTTGTACACTGAATTCGGAGCCTCATGTCACAGTAAAGCGTATCAATTAGCAATTCTTCAAAGGGTGCCACACCAGAGTAAAGAAACTGCCTCAGTGAAATACAATGCATATACCCGTTTTGAAAGTGAAGATTTTTAAACTGAAGCGCAATATTTGCAGACAAGTTAGGATTGCATCAATGAACTTTCGATGTGTTTGAGACAACACATAATCAGGGGCGGATCCAGGACTTTTAACTATTCACTATTCCGTCACTATTAGCTTTTAAATTTTCCGGGGGAGTGACGAACCTATATTTTAAATTTTTTTTCAAGCATCAGAGCACCAAAAACAACAAACCAAAAAGAAGAGTACCGATCCTCTTCAGAATTTCAAAACCGATTTTCAAACAAAATTTGGTCTACCTGGCGGAGCGCCAGCGAGCCTGAAAATTTACAAAATTGAGTCAGGCAAGGGCGCCCACAAAAGGTCACTTTTCTTCAGAAATTAAAGGGCGCCGGCGGCCCCTGTGCGGCAAAAAAAGGAATTTTTTCAAACAAATCTACAAATGGGCGCCCGGCCCCCTTTACTCTGCAAAAATTAGGGGCATGCGGCGGGTTCGTGCGCCCCCTAAATCCGCCCCTGACAACACAGATCTCAGAAGAACTTGCACAGGACCGTTAAAATCTCAAATAGCTGTTTTTTACCAGAAAGAAAAAAACATACAGAAAGGTGTGGTGATTAGTGTTGTGCACCAGAAGGATTCTCAGCACCTCCATCTGATTTTTTCAGCACTGCCTTTCTCATTACAGTTGCTTCAGGGTAACCAAAATTATTTCAAGCCTAATGTGTGATGTGATCAAGCAAATTGGTCGGAAGTCGCAAATATGGATTTTGAGATATAGCCAAACAAAGAAGAAAGAAAATATCCTTTGTTCAGTATTGCTTTTGCCACCCGTCAATGAAATTATCTAAGTTGGAATGAATTGGTCAAATCAAGGGGGGTGTCAGCAAAAATTGAGCTTTTTAAATGTTGCATACAGTACATGGGAAAAGTGAGAAAGAAGAAGAAATTGAACTGATCGACCTTCAGGATCATTTTGTCTTGATCACATCCCACATGAATGACAAATCAGGAAGGTTTTTTATTACCTTTACTTCTACCACCCAAAAAATAGGACTTCCCTTTTAACGAGTGTAGTAAGTCGTACGGAACCAGGAATGACTAAAATATCCCGAGTTTGCCCTTATAGGTTGCTTTTTTTGGTCATATACCTGTGGGTAGTATACTAAACTGTTATGAACATGCAAAAATATGTTTTTTTGTGATGATTTTTTTTTTTTTTCTGGTGGAAGAAATTCACTGATAGTGCCTGTTAAGGAGGGCCGCTAATGGAACATAATCAGGGCTGGAAAAATGCCAAATTTCTGGGATACAATCAAAATTTCCCTCCAAGATTGCAAAAATGTACCTTCATACTATGTATCTTTATTCATAACAAAAATTTCACGCCAAATAGTAAGATTTCCCGGGAACCAGGTTCCCAGTTCCCTCACTTTTTCCAGGATTGGAAAACATTAAGCTGTGTACTTCACTGTACACAAAATGTAAACCAGAGGGTCGTTGTTTTTTTTGAGTCAATTCACCCCCCCCCCAAATACGCCAGTTTGGGGAAAGAGAAATTTCACCTCAATAGGGTTATGTTATCCCATAAAAATCCTATTCTAACTAAGAGACATGAGGAGATTTCCAGAAAGAAGTTGCCCCAATTTTTCTCGGACCTAGTTTTTGACATAAATTGGACTGCGTACCAATGTATTAGATCCCACATGAAGTGATTAAGCCAAATACACCATCTTTATTGTAATAAGATTTTGATATAGTAGTTGTGTCGTTGCACGACAGAAAAGAAGTCAAACGCATGGGTTTCTATTGGGGAACGATTACGCGATAAGCAGGCAAGTTAAAAACAAGGTTGCTGTTTCTTTTGCACCTTTTGTCCACATAAAATTCCAATCGTCTTGGTAGGTGGTCTACTAGTGATCCAGTGAAATTTGAGGAGGAAATTCCATATCCTAAAAAAACAACTCCGTCACTTTAATACATGAAAACCCTGACTTAATGCCCAATTTTAGCCCACAAAAATGAATAATGTGACGTGAAATTAGATACCCTTTATTCTATATCCTGTGCTATAATGCATCTGTGAGTCATAAAATGATAGTTCTTCATATCAGGGAGGATTTTGAACAAAGTGCGAAAAAATAGCCATGATTCTGGAGGACAGACATGGGCAAAACCATTGAGTTAAAAACATTATTTTTAAATCGCATGTAAATACTTGTTAACCAGGTTGTCCCCAAATGTGATTATTGTGCTAGAAACTTTTCAGGGGTGGATCCAGGATTTGAAAAACGTCCAAAATTTACCGGGGGGGCTAAAGATGTAACTTGTTCAAAATGGGCTGATTTGAAAGGAATTGCAGAATACGGGAGGCGCGAGCCCCCTCCGCCACCTCCCTGGATCCGCTGCCTGGCTTTTATAGCATTCAAGGTTATGGCAAAGTTGGATTCTGTACCCAATGTATGTGAGAGCCACCCCTTATTTAGAGTTTCTAAGAAACTGTTCTGCTGTTGGTATTAAAATTTAATACATGGCATTATTTTTCTACAGGCACCAGACACCTGCTTACTACATTCCAAATTTTGTCACAAGTGAAGAAGGGAAATATCTTCTGGAGCAGGTTAGTATGTTACATTACGTATTGGGCTTGTCTTGGCCAATATTTTGAGAAGAGTGCTTTTCTTTTTAGTCTTAATGTAAGGTTTTGCTGGTTTATGCAGTATTTTTGTGGGACTTTGGGAAAAGGGACATCCTTACCAGCCATTCTATGGCTTTGTGTATAATTTTTTGAGTTTAAGTTTTTTGTCTCGTTCGAAAAGTGAGGTCCATGCTGTGGCCATGTTATATTGGTATGGATCATATGTGGGAGAATATTTGGATCCAAAACACCAGGGCCAAAACATAACAATGATAAAATTGGATGATAAATGGTTGGTACATTTGTGACCCCACTTTGCTGCTCCCAGTTGTATTTAGCAGCCTGACGGAATAAGTGCAGGGGGATACGTACTTTATTCCGTCAAGGCTGATGAATTAACTGGGAGCAGAAAAAAGTGGGGTCACAAAGTTACTTAACCATGATAAAAGAAAGTTATGCATGAGTTGATGTTTTCAAAACTTCCAAGCCAAACAATGGGCTGACTCATTCAATGTTAGCGCCATGATCACAAATTTTGTAACTTTAATTACAAATTCTTCAAAAACAAATGACAAGAAAGTGAAAGATTTTTCAAGGTTATGGTGTCTGGAGGTCAAAGATTTGCGAAGGTATGATGGAAAGGTGATGTTGCTCTACTTAGCCAATTTGTCACCCATCTATGTATACTACTAAAAAATGAGATCTGTGTGTCTGTCTGGTCTGGCATTTCATTTACTTGATATATATGGGGGATGATATTTGGCATGAAGGTAGGGGATGGCAGTCTAATATTGTTATCAGGGTTTCAGAGTGACCAAAAGGTCAGAAGTCATCATGTGAGGTCCATTTCCATCGAATGCCCTACACTCAAAAAATGAGAGCTGTCTACGAGTCTGTCCTGCTAGACGTTTCGTTATGTTTGAATATTGGGCTGCTTTTTGGATTGAAGGTAGGGGAGACAGTCTGACCTTTGCAGGGTTTCACGAGTGACCAAAAGGTCAAAGGTCACTGGAGGTCAATTTACGTAGAAATGCCTTATGACCACAAAAATTTGGTCAAAAAGAGCGCTGACCTGAGCAAAGAACAAATCTGAGGTCAAAGGTCACACACATGAGGTCAGAGGTTCACTACAGGGGGTGATCACTAGTGACTGAAAAAGTGGCTTCCATTCTTTAGTACAGTAAGGTTGTGATTATTATACTTGAGACATTTTTTAGACCGCTCATGTTCAACAGTGGGTATAATGAGGTCCAAGTACTTTGTTACATGCTAAATTTATCATCAAAGATTTCGAGTCACTACATCCCGCTTTCGTCACAATATCTACATGCGGGCTGTTCCTATAACGGGGGTTGATACCCACATTTACATAATCTGGCAGCAAAATGTGGAACTTGTCATCAAAATTGTAATTAATGTAAATAGTTGTCAGTTGGATTGTGTAATGAAAAAAATATTTTGTTACTTGATTTTGTTGGAAAATATTACTTCCCTACTCCTATGCAGCATAACTTATATCATTATAACTGTACATTTGTAAAGCATATGCCCTTGCGCTCACATGTTTTAACCGATGGTAAACAAATCGTTTGCCTGCCAAACTGTCCATTTGCCAACCCCAGTGGCGGCACCACGGGGGCAAAGGGGGGCATTTACCCCTAAATTTTTTCTTCCCCCCCCCCAGTTTCCCCCCCCCCCCCCCCGCCGAAGAAAAAAATGACAAATTTTGGGCACATTTTTGGGCAATCAGCGATTTTGGTCCAAAATTGGTTAAGATTTTCAAGGGGAATTCCACTTTTGCCCCCCAAATTTCACTTTTGCCACCCCCCCCCCCCCGTTTGCCCCCCCAGACAAAGAAGGTCTGGTGCCGCCACTGGCCAACACGATTTTACAAATTTTCTTGCAATGCACAGTCCGTTCAATGTGATAATGTGATGATACGTGGTTCCAAATAGGGGCAGTAATTACCCGTAAAACATGTGGTGCAGATGGAGTCAGCATTAGCCTTCATAAGCATGCCACTTGACCTTGCTTGCCTTCTACACCCAGGAGTATAAATCGGTACCAGCATTTGCTGGGATTGCAAACCTATCACGATGTAGGAGGCGTGGCAAACCCCCACAGCAACATGGAGTCTGGCCCCCAAAACGCCGGAGACCAGAGATTGACATCTGCCTGTGGGACCCCATGTACAAGTCAACAATACAAAACTGCTTAGCAACCTGTACTTTTTGTTGTGTTTTAAATGAATGTCAACATCAATGCAATTAAGAAACATAGCTTTTACGCTGCTTTTAAAAAATTGTAATTATATTTTCTGGTTGTATTTAGGTGTTCATGATTGTATTATCTTACGTGTGTCTCTTTAATGGCAGCATGGTCATCATTGCTTATCATAGATTGTGTAATTTTTAAAATTGTTTATGATTGGATATATTTTCTTATGATGAGTTTTGGATGTTAATGTTAAGGTATATTGTAATTGCGCCTTGCGTGCCTTCTTGGCGCTATGTGACGCTTTATAATTTTTCATAACAATAAAATAATATAATAATAAAATTAGGATTTCTGACCAGCCCCATGCTTTCAAATGTTATGCCTTCCTGACACGGTTATTGTAAAAAACATTCCATACAGGTATATGGTGCACCTAAACCCAGTGGCACCATTCGTCAAAAGACGACTACAGAATTGGGGGTAAGTAGCACAGGGGCCGATTTAGAGGGGGGCGCCCCTGACGCGCGCCCCCTCTATTTGTTGCAGGGCGCCGGGCGCCGCCATATAGCGCTCGGGCGCACGGAGATCTATAAACTGACTTTTTAAACACAGGGCACCCTGTAGGTTTCTAAGAATTACGGTGCAGGGTGTCGTGTGCCGTGTAGATCTAGCTTGTGGGCGCCCTGAAAATTTGGCGCCCCCCTATTGAGAAATCCTGGATCCGCACCCGGTGTAGCATGTCTGGAAGCTGAGGGAGTATGCCATGGCTTGATTGCTAACGAACTCGGAAAAAATGAGCAAAAAGTGACAAAAAATTGGTGATGCAGACCAAGAAATACAAAAAAAAATGTCAGGGACCTTTATTTCTGTCTTTGGACATTTGTTGATCAGTAAAACAAGCCTAGTTTGTGGTCAGCAGTATATTAAATTATATTGTTCTTACCAGGCTTGTGAACCAAATTGAATGAGTCAATAAATCACGACGCTTTGTTGATTATGATACTAGAACCATATATGACCAAAGGGACAACGCCAGTAATTCACACAACTAATATAATCCAAATATTAATAGATAGTAACTAATTTCTATGTTCTTGTTCTTTTGTTTCAACATTCTACATATCAGTCTTTGGTCGCATCTCATGGGTTACATACTTTTACTATTTAAGTTTTCACATACATTCAATGAAGCTTGCAGTAACAGGCCAAATATTAACACAAAAGTACTGTATATACGACAATATGACAGATGTTGACTTTACATTCGATCGCCAACCAAACCATGCTTTTAAATATCCAACCAGTGATAATTATATTATAATCAATAAACCTCAATGGTAGTGAACTCAAAAATTGGTATTCTGACAGTTTGTTTATGACCGTGTAAAATATGCATAGAGATTCATCCGGAACCAATAGTGGTAATTCAGAAACCCACACAAACAAGTCCTTATGAATTCAAAATTATAACTCGGATATATCTGATATCTGAAAATTTATGAATTGCTATATCAAACACATATTTATGAGTCTCCATACACATGCCATTGTTGAAGTATTAATTTATGACGAAAGTGGTAAACATGTGCGCGACATAAAGGATAGGCGATGTCCAAAGGTTATCATACAATGTGGAAACGTGCCTGATCGCCAGAAAACTCGAAGTCGTCGCAGCGAAATACCAGTTGTAGATAGTCTCAAAAAATTGGTATTTACATACACAATCACGGGGGGATTCAAAGGTGTAACGTAGAATCAATCAAACTAAACCAAAAATCCCTAGTCTTGTGCGTGTTGTTGAAATACCATACCGGGAAATAATTCGATGACAGTTGACAACATAGCGAGTCCCAAACTAAAGTGAATCAAGTATCCAGGTGTGGACATCTGTGTTGGAATTAGCGTATACCCCAAAAAAGCTATGGATTAAATAAACAATAACATACCAAATTCTTAATATTTTTATCTGAAAGCAATTCAATTTCAATCATTAGGCATTCCACATAAATATACAAATTTCATCAATTTGAAATCATTCAAAATATTTAATTAAAATTTGGAATAAAACTATCAGACAATTAAATTCAAATTTCCAAAAATAAAATATCAAATGAAATATTTGTTTTTTATGTTTTAAAAAGTTTAGTTTTCTTGCAATAAATAATTGTAATAACAAATTCTCTACACACCATTTTCAATCAAGTAAATTTAAATTCGTAAAAATTCATAACCAAATGGAAAATTTAACCAAATCCCCAAAGATGGCCGCATTGGAATATTAATGTTAATTTAGTCAGGATATTACGGTACAGGTAACATGATTAAAATGTTTTCTTTCACACAAAGTCCCATCCTTTTAAGGATTTTTTGAATTCGGCTATTTCCAAAAGTTCTAAAACTATTCCGAATAAATTCAAATAATATACAACCCGAAAAAGAGCACACATGAATTACAAACTAAATCAATCGAATGGAATGTGAATGGACAACCACCTGTTGATTGCGTGAACTGCATCGTGTGACGATGTAATACGACTATGATGAGCGTTCATGAAAGGTACGGGTTACTGTCAAAATTGTGTGGTCAAATAATTTTAAAGTTTCTAAACCATGATATAAATTAACAGGAGTAATATTTGACCAATAAATATTTAAAACTATATCTGAAGTAGTTAATTTCTAGCAATTCAAATAATATGACAGTAATTTCTCATACATTTTCAACTTCATTACAAATTTACACGAGACAAGTTTCAACTCCACCATGTAAAATGGCTTCACTACGTTGGCAAGCGACCCTTCTGCCAGCGCCTCTCCATCTCAGCCAGATCCAGCAATCCACACCATGACAAATAATTTAATAATTTTAGCCCATCCAAGTACCACACGGCATTATTTGCATGTTCATTAATATTAGGCAGACTAAATAAACGTTAGCTCCTGTCCAAAATCACGCGAACACATTAATTTTGTTCCAGCCTAAATTATACAGGCAACCTAACTAGCCATCGCTGATGAGCAGCTGCAGGGCGGGCTCATGTCGTATGAATCACCAAAAAACGAAATTCGCGCTCCTGAATGCAAATTTACGATTCACCGCGCGCAAGGGACTATGAGGTCAAAAATCGTGCCCAAAACATGCCAACTAATTTTTTTTTACGCCAAAATATTTTCACAAGAGTAAGGCCGGGGGGGTCAAATGAAACGACGACATCGCATTACTACAATAAATCCAATGTCGTACTTATTACGACAGTGGATATCACCATCATCAAATGGGGTCACATGAATTACGACATCGCATTAACTGCAAATGTCGTAATTAACTACGAGATTGGAGTATACATTCTCTCCCGTATTTCATCATAGCAGTATAAATGATACACGACGACATGGGGTCATACAGGTTTTTACTGCAGAACTTATCCTCTTACTACATAAATTCCAACTCAACGACGGAGGAAATTCTTCATCGTTCACTTTTTTTAAGGCGACGACGACATTATTGTAATACATCCGGTCACACGAATTACGACATGCCAAAATCTATTGTAGTAAGCGATGTCGTCGTTCGGTGACCCCCGGCCTACCTACCACTAATACATGCGATTCTACCGTGACAAGGTAGAACCAGAATAGTTTGTCAACATGTCTGTAAATACACCAAAATGCTAATTACTTTCTGTTATCACGCCCAATCACTTACTATCTGATCTGATGGAAATCAAACCAGTTTCTGAGAAAATAGCGATTGAACTTCTTTTGGGAAACATCTCCTTCATGTACAAACACTTCCCCATGTGTTAATTCTTTTATGGCAATGACAGTTAGCAGAAAACTCTAAATCATAGATCTGTATGTGAAATTGAATATTTTTGATTTGTTCCGGTTTGGCAGATAAGACGCAGAGAAGGGACAGTATGTGAAACATGTTTAATGTGAGGAGAAAGCTCGTACTGTAGATACGATGAAGATAGATAGTCTGTGAAACTTGTTCATGTGCAGGAGAATGCTCCCATCAATATAACGCAGATAAGACAGATGTGAAAACAGTTTCATGCGAGTGAGGTGGGCGACGATTTGAGTTTGCCATATTTGATGCTTTGGGAGGGCAGGTTAGCTTTGGTATGTCCTCCCCCAGCAGTGCCTGAGCACTTCCAGTAATATGTGCTTCTTATAATATTAAACTTGTTTTGTTTGAATGGCCTGCTTTGAACTCATCCCTATACAAAAGCATGCTTGATTTTCTGTTGTGCACGCCCGAAAATACTATAAATATCATCTTATTACGTAAAGACAAAGGCGTATTCGTCTTATTCAATTCAGGTGTGATCTATTAAATTGGTAAGCATTCTCAATGTGAAAAAATGAGTTCGAAAATGCGGACGCTTCTTTCTGGGAAAAAAAAAAAATGTTTTTTTTTTTTCCTTGTGGTCTCTTTAATTTAGATAACTTTATCATACTATCATGTACACAAATGATTTCTTTGCCACTCATTTATTTTGGAGTAATATGTTTTAATTTATTTTTTCTTGCTTGTTTGTTTTTGTGGGCTGCCAGCTAAGCTGGCAGGACCACATTACAATCCTCCGTTGTTGGTGTAATGCATGTGTGTGTGGAGTATGTGTGCTCATAATTGTTAATTTTTTTTTAAATTGACCTCACTTGAAAAGTTGAGGTTCAGTTAGAACCTTATCATTGCTTTGAGGTGTCCGATAGTCATTAATATCGAATCCTACGCATTATAATGATAATTGGATGATTTGTGCCCAATATTTTTGGTCTCGCTATAGTTTTAAATATTGGGCTCGACTGCGTCTGCCAATATTTTTGCACTCATGCCGACCAATAAATTTGGGCTGTATCAATCCAATTTTATACAAACTTGTGTCATAGGTGCACCATGGATCCCTCATATGTTGATGGCGGTTCAAAGGTCATGTGCCAAGGTCAAAGGTCATGTAAGGTCGTGGACAAAAGGCTAAAAAATGTAAAATTGACCTACCTTGAAAATTGAAGTTCAAATTGAGTCATTGGTGCAGTATGGGATCGCCTCATTTGTTGATGAGATCAAAGGTCAATGTGCCAAGTCAAAGGTCATGTGATGTCATTTTGTAAAGCGTCTGGTCCCCACAGTTTTTAATCATTGCTTTGAATATAGCGAGCGCAAAAGCCAAGACCGTGAAATTCTAGTTTCTCATTATTTTTTTTTCTTCTAAGGGGTTTAACCACATCCCAAAGGCATGGTTGCAGAGACCTGCCCAAGGTAAAGTTTCAAAACATTGGGCACTTGGTAATTACCGCTAGCTTTTACTGAGATGGTATGGTACTTCATCAGACAGGTGCTCATTCAAGGATGGAAATCCGGGATTCCACTCTCACTGAGTCAGTGTCATTATAATAGATTAAACAGTCCAGTGGCATTAACCTAAGTTCTTAAGGAGAAGCATTGGGGGGAGGAACTTCTAGAGAAAAAATCACTGAAATCAATTGCGAAATTGAGCAGTAATGTATTTTTTTTAACAAGATCCAGGCCATAAGGCCCCTTCCCATCTGGGCCCAGGGAACAGACGGAAAGCCCTGGTGGGTCAAGTGGGTGAAGCCCATGGAAACAATATGCATTTTCAGGCAAATTCCTAATACTACTGTTGTCCCAACACATTCCAGTATGACCTAAAGTTAAAAGGTCACAATGGGGTATCCAGGTGAAACTTTGGAAGCATGCTCACAAACGCCAAAAACGGTCAGCGACAATGGTAAGATTTTTTTTATCTAGTCACTCTTATTGCATGACTCTAAAGGGGAGCTCACCTCACTCAACAAGGCGCCACACTGTCATGGTACGTGCATCTAATTTCTAGATATAATACCAAAAAAAATTGATAAATCGTTTCTCGTGTAATCCGTGTTGCCATGGTGTTTTTTCTTGTTGCCAGTGGTTGGATGTGTCTTCTAGGAATAATTTCTGTTTAGGAGTGTTAAATGACAAAGTACCCAACCATGTACTAGTGAATGAATACCAAGCAGGACAAGGAATTATGGTAAGCTACTAAAATGAAATTTCTGGTATGTAATTGGCCTTTCTATCCAACATAGAAAAGAAAATATGGTGACCGTGGAAACACATGAGCAGAAATACCCATTGACTTGGTTTGGAACTAACTGGTTCAAGGCTTTACTTTATTTATCCACCAGGGGCAACCAGCGTGCCTGTCTTTTTGTGCTAAAAAATAAGAATTTAGTATGAGATAATATTATTTGTCCTTCCTTGTAAAAAGGGTTTATCCAGAACCTCCAACCGGGGACTGGGTGCGAACCGGAGGCTGAGTTTTTGGGGTGAAGATGAGGAGGTGCCGATCGTGAACCTGGTGCTGATTGCACGCCCAGCGGCTGAGGCAGAAGTTCAGACCAAAATAGTCTGATTTCACATCTTTTTCGCAAAAATGGGGGTTTCAAGCCCCAAAGCCCCCTGCTGGCAACACTCTGTTCTTTTAAAGGCAGGTGATTGGCTGCTGAGTGGCCATTGCACTACATGGACCCTTTCTGAAGAGTTTGATGCATACAATCTGTGAACCCTACACATATTTATCCAGATGGACTAACAGCTCCTCTATACACTGAAATTTTAGAATAAGAGTTTGGGATCAACCGACCCCATTTTTAGTCTTCCTGTATTTCCTTCGCGCCTCAAAGAGGAATGGAATACCTATTAATTGTTAGAGTGGCTTTCCGCTTGGATGTCGGCCGGCCGAAATTGGTTTTTCCCATGTTGCCAAATTACCTTTGTTCGCACTATACTGACTATTCGGCTCATTGCGATGTTAACGGGACGAGCTCTCAAAGTTCGGATAAACTGGGCTGTTTTAGTTCCCCGTATAAATGACCCCGGAGCAACCCAACTGTTTGTACCTTTGGTTCGATTTCTGGCAACACTGACTTCAGCAAATTGTGACAACCACAGGCACCGCCATGGGTGATGCACCAAACTTGTTTTGTCTGCCATCCATGCCATCTGTCCACATGCTATTCCTCTCATACGTCATCGGACATAGCAGAGCTGGGTGCTGTTGTGCCCATTGCATTCGGGGGCCCTTGTTTATGTTCCTATTTGCTGTCGAGGCTTTGGTAATATTCGTAACCTCTGAAGCTCAAACTAAGTGTGATGAACGAATGTGAAATTGGGTTACGGAGGATCGGCTGTGATGTACTATACCGCAATCCTCAGATACTGTTGAATCTTGTTCCCTGGTTTAATTTGGAATGTAAACAAAATAACGATTACATTATCGGATATGCTGTAAAGAGTTAAGGAGTCCGTGGACCCAAAACTTGGTTTAGGTAGGCCACCGCTGGTTTTGTGTTGACTTTTTAGAAATTGAAGTACGGATTTGTCAGGTAACGGATAGCGGATTTGCTGCATTAATGAAGCTTCATTTATTAAGTTGAATCTGCATTTGTAGTGTGTGCACTGCACCGGTAGGCAAGGCAAGGCCCTGCCCTATTTCGGCGAGAGCATTCGGCCCGTCCGCAGCAAGTCACGCACACGCGAGTATTGCGCACACCCCATAAGACGTTGGTATGCGTGTAAACAGTGTCAAATCGTGAATGAGTTGTGAAATATCGCCTTTTTTTCGTCACTTAAAATCACTACTGCTTGAATATTATCATCCTTTTACAACACTAAATATATAATCGTATTTCTTTGGTCTCTGAGGGTTTCATTTTTATTGAAAGTAAGGAAAGATGCACTTTCGGAAGAAAAATTTAAAGGGCAAAATTTTTGCACAAAAACTGTTAAACGACCTAGAAATCTGTAAATCTTTTACCTTTTAGAGTTGAGGGTCCTAGTTTACCATGCTTGTGTGTTATTTTTCCACAATGATTCCTAACGTAAAATTGTTCAATTTTAGAAGTATAAAAGAATGCAAACGGTCAAAAAACCCAGCAAACCCAGGACGATTAACAAACATTCCATAAAATACCATCGGCCATTTCTTTCTCACAACGAAGTTGTTCACCGGGTCATGCACAATAAGGTCTTGGCCTGAATAGAGGCATATGAATTGGATATCGTTCATCCCAAGCCATGCAATTGTTCCATTCGGGGTCTTGTGCAAGGGGGGGGGGCTCATTTTCTTGTTATTCTTTCTTGATCTTCTGTGTATCTGTGAGTGTATCTGTGTCTCAAAATGTTAACGGCGGCGGGTGGGGTGTTGGGAGGGGTGTTTGGGGAGGGGTGGGGTGTTGGGGAGGGGGTGGGGTGTTTGGGGAGGGGTTGTGGGGAGGGGTGTTGGGGAGGGGGTTGTTGGGAGGGTAGTTGTTGAGTAAAGGGTTGGGGTGTTGGGGAGGGTTGTATGTTGGTGATGGGGGGGTTTTGGGGTCTTTTATGGGAGGGTTGGGATTTGGGGAGTGGAGTTTGTCTGTTGGGTAGGGGGTGGTGTGGTTGGGTGGGGTGGGGTGTGTGGGGAGGGGCCAGGGTGTTGGGATTCGTGGGATTTATTGGGTCATGGTGAAGGGTTTTGGTGCGTCGGGAGGGGTGAAGCCGGGGAGGGGGCTGTGTTGTGGGAGGGGAGGGAGGGTGTATCGGGGAAGGGTGTATCTCAAGGCATGGGTGTATTGGTGAGGGGGAAGGGTGTATATAGGATGAGGTGGATGTGTGGGGGTGGGGTGACCTCATGCATCCTTGGTGACCTTGATGACCTCATGTGACCTGGGTGACCCTCATTTTGACCTGGGTGACATGGTGACCTGGGTCCCTCATGTGACCTGGGTGACATTTACCGACTGGGTGACCTCAATGTGCCTGTGACCTCAGTGTGACCTCATGTGAACACTTGGTGACCTGGGTGACCTAATTTGACCTTGGTGACCTCATGTACCCATGGTGACCTCATGTGACCCTGGTGACACCATGTGACCATTTTGTGACCCATTGACACTTTGTGCCTCAGGTGACCCAGGTGTTGGTGATCTCATGTTACCATGGTGACCTCCTATGTGAACCTTGGTGAGCTCATTTGACCTTGGTGACCGCATGTTACCTTGGTGGACCCCTCATTGAAACCAATTTTGGACCTTTGTGACCTCATGTGACCATGGGTGCCCATGTGATCCTTAATGACCTCGGTGACCTTGGTGACCCCTCATGTGACCTTGGCACCCAAATTAACAAATTCAGACGTCAGCCGACAACTCGCCGTCCCAAACGCAAGTATTTGTAAAAATCTATAACACTGCAAACAAAATGCTACAATTTAACAGAAAGAACTGGTCCATGGACTCATCCTTGTATGCCCAGATTGACATTTAGTGACCCACTTGACATTTGACTTCTAGTGACCCCCCATGTGCATCTTTTTGAACCTCAAATGACCTTTGATCCATTTGAATTACAATCACCATCCTTTCAACCGATAAAACCTATATGTATACTTTATTCTGCAATTGAATGCTGTTACCACGAACCCTAAAAAGAACTGTGGACGGGAGTTCATGGGGTATACCCAGATTGACCTCAATGCCCCTACCTTACCTTTGACCCATTTTTTTGGAAATTTGATACATTTCTCCACATCAAGTTGTATAGCTACACACTTTGCTCACAAGAACCACTGGCCCAAGGCCCATGCACTATAAGTCAATTGACCTCTAATTAACTCTGCAAAGACCTTTGACCCCGTTTTGTCAAATCTATAAAACACATTCTACAAATAAAATGCTGTGACCACCTAACTTTAACCACTGGTTCAGGACTTTTGGAGGTAAATGCCGCATATGAACTCCTTCTGACCCCCTATGTGACCTTACAATATCCTTCTGCAAATAGTCTTAGAATCTCAAACTTTGCATAAGAACTACTGGCACAAGAACCTGGGGTTTCATATATTTCTGTATTGATCTCTAATGACCTTTGTAAACCAAGCCTATTTTGAAAAAAAATCTGTAAAACACTCTTTCTAAAAAAGAGCAAAATCACCAAACTTGCACACAAGAACTGCTTCCATCCATTACAAACTACCCCAAATACTCGCACACTCCATCCCAACTACACCAATCCACGAACCAACCATGGGGATGGCGCGGAAGACTGGTTAGTGATGCCTTGTTGTTGTGTTCCTGCCTTAAGACAGGAAGACCCATAGGGACCACTTTGTCCACTGTTTTAGTCTGTTATGTATTCTGTGTTGATGTAGTCTGTTGTTGTGAAAAGCGTACAGGGGCACAATCAGGCCGTAGCCAGGGGGGTGCGACGGACCCCCCAAAAATGACAAAGGTCCGCTTTATGATGTTGAAGTCGCTTTACCATGTTTAAGGTCCGTGTTGTCAATGAAAAGTTTGTCTTAATGGTTTGTGGTGCATGGTATATGAATTACTAAGCAGCTGTTAACCATCGCATTACGATTGTCGGTGTTCTATACTGTTGTTTTCTCAACGCGCCCCCCCCTTCAGAATTTGTAGACGACGGGAAAATTTTTGGGTCAACCGGCTAGCGCAGCGAGCCCAAATTTTTTTTGGGTACGCAAAAGGTCCGCTTCGTGCAAATCCGCACCCCCCAGCATACCTTCCTGGCTACGGGCCTGGGCACAGATGGCATAAATATAATTCATACATATGAAATTGACCCTTAATGCAATCACTTCCACAAATTTGAAAACAATTTGTATATTTAGATTCGGTAAAACCATTAAAAACAGCATGAGTTGGTGGCAATTCGTGCCACAGAAAATCAAGGTATTGACATCCCTGTCATAATTTACAGTTATCCAACATGTTTGGACACATCAAAAGTATTCAGACGGGGATCAGAAATTGTACTTCAGGCTTGTAGAATTTTACAAGTGAAAGGCAGATTAGCCAGGATTAGCACATGTACAATTGCAATGGTCTGGAGCTGTTGAATGCATGGTTTTCAAGTTTGATAAAATGATGCGTAATGTCAGCATCCTTGGCCGAGAAGTGAAGCTTCAAAGGAAAATAATATTAGTAGTTTCCTTTTTTTAAAAAAATTGTAAACACTTAAAAAATTGTGTTCAAATTTGTGGAAGTGATTCAGTAAGGGCCCATTTCATTATTGTCTGAATATTTTATGCCATTGTGTCCGTTAAATTTTCGCCTGTAATATCCGCAAACTTCAATGGGGAATAAACCAAACTTGAGTCATGGCATGTGGGATCCGGCATTTGTTGATGAGGGGTCACATGACCAAGGTCAAAGGTTAAATTTGAAGTTAATTAAATTGCAGTTAATTGGAACCAAAACTTGATCATGGATATTACATGCAAACCATCATTTGTTTATGAGGTCCAAAGGTCTCATGTCAAGGTCAACGGTCATATGAGGCCCATCATTCACAGACCGCGACCCAAGGACTGCAATAGTTGTGTTACTGGTGTTACACTATGTCTGAAGAATTGTTTTTCCTGATTCATTGGATAGACCAATGACAGATTCTGTGCCCAGTAGAAGGCTCATCAATTGAAAAGTAATGTCTGAAGACATAGAATACGAGAAAAATCATGATTATTAGCATGTGTCAAATTGATTCAGGTTATCATCAGTGGAGCAAGTGTAAAACCACACTTTAACACTTTGAAATAGTTTAAGGCATTCTCAAGTGACTACTATTTGTTGTCATTATCAGCCGCTGAGGATGGACCAATTATTCTTTCCTGTGGTGACCACCATCAGTTTGGGCACTCATATTGTTAGATTTCTATCAGCATAGAAGAGCTTCTGAAGAAACGTCACAGGAATGCAGCAAGTGAAAGGTAAAACAAAGGATGTATTACCCCAGTCCTTATCAGAATCAGCAGGTGATTGACAAACAGCAAGGATAATGGGCTGAATAGTGGGCTACGATCCTTGTTTGGTGTACAATATTCACAATGCAAAATTTCTGATTTGAATCAGTTTCTGAATTTTGGTGGCAGTTCAATCAAAATGTACTCCTTTTGTGTCGACTGCCTTAGCAGGAAGACAATAGAGGATCACTTTGTCCAATGTTGTCCTGTTGTTGATGTCTGTTGGTGTTGTTGAAAAAGGGTTGACTCATACAGGAATCTGCTTACCTTC